>QEWY01002709.1:0-112579 GCA_006503575.1 Baylisascaris schroederi
TATAGTGAGTAAAAAAAGAACACCAGTTTCAGTTTAATCTCTTGACCATGGTCAATTAGCTACATTAGCCTTAATGAATGATGCCGGCCATCTACAGGGGTTCAGGAGAGGAGCTTGCAACGAAGGATTCATGAGGTCATTTAGATCTATAGATCATTTATCCTGTAATAAATAAATCAGCAAAGTGATTTATCGCCCTTAGAATTGCAATGTTACTCAATGGGTTAAACGACGATTCCGGACCGTGGTTCTCCGCCTGTGCTTCTGATTGTAATTGGATTATTGTCTTGTCCACTACGATGTAATATTCCTGTAATTAGTGAACTGAAAACACACATGAATGTTATTTGGCTAGTTTTTTAGGGCATTAAATGTACGAATGATTTTCTGAGTTTAGTTTTGAAAGGAGTGATCATGCTGTGAATGAAACATCACAAAATGAAATAAAAATGGGCATAGTTGTCGAGTAAGTGAGAATGCTGCTGCTGTGGACTCAATGAGTATGGCTATGCAAACTAGCACTCGTAAAATGTTTATGAATACACAAAGAAAGGCTTTTACACTTTAATCCGTCAAAAAAGACCGGCATTTCGAAAATATACTTTAGCGTTCGCCTTCTATATTATCACTCTATATGATCAGGTAGCTTTCACTGCAAACAGTGCTTCATAACAAAAACAGTCAGCATTTTCCAGTCAAGAAAAATTGCCACTGAGCTGCTCACCAGATATGGAAAAATAACAAGATCAAGAGCGAAACTCCCGTCGCAGTAAACTTAGGCAGTCTGCTCCTCTAGTATCTTACTGATAGTACTCAGAAGTGAGCCTCACCGTTATGTTTTGAGTAGTTAATATATCGGATGGATCTTCGAAATCAACACCCATCTGAGATAAATTTAGGAGCCAAAAATCAATAAGAAAATGTCTTTTATCCTCAGCTAGCCCCGGTTTCATGAGTGAATTTCATATTGAGGAAAAGAAAGATTGAAAATTTGAGTAGCTGCCAGATTCCATTCGTATCGTGAAAGATTTTTAGTAATGTTGTACTGAGGAAAACGCTCATATGAACATTCCAGACAGTCAATAAAATACATTACGCAATATACGCAGCTATCTGCTGATACAAACAAAACTTCTTCACGTAGCAGCTGAAGTCGAGAATCACATTTATATCATTTAGACACGCTAATGTTTATAGGTGATCTAGTTAAGAGTATATTTTATCCAGCACATTCAGTCACTACAGCTTTGCCAACCAGCAATTTCAAACTACCACACAGACAGACATACAATACGTGGGCACAGACATGATACAGCCGCAATGTGCATTTGCGAATTTGCAGAAGTGCATAGCAACACAAATCAGAATATATAATTGCAAGCCTCTGAACTATTTATGAAAAAAACTCTCAACATTTCAACATAAACTATGTTAAAAGGGGTTAGATAAAGATTACTAATAGTGATAGGTTACCTAGAGTACTGCCTAGTGGAAAGCCAATCAACGTTGTCTTAAATTAGTCATAAACAATATACTCACCATCGGGCGGACCTGTGTTAGCGATTTTTAGGACTGTGAAACGTAACGATAAAATTTGTCCAAGATCATCGAGCGATCAGTGAAAACAGAATTGCACAAGCTCGCACACTACCCCCTTTTCCAGCCTGAAGGAAAACTCTTCAATCATGATTAAGCTTGTTACATTGCACTCTCGTGCTCTCTTTAATAAACACCAAACAAGATCATACTCGGGAGGCGTTTTTTTTTTTTGTTTTGTTTTCGAGGACAGCTGAGTGCATAGGGCAATATTAAGACAATCTGCGTGTCGAATACAGTCACAGAATAGAAATTTTTGCAAGGAAACAATTTTTGAGGGTGGATTGTGCCCTAAGAGTATTCTTCTAATGCAGTCGAAGAACATCAAAACGAAACAAACGATTGGATGCAAACGATATTTGAATTATTCCAGAAAAATGTAATTTGCTTGCACTCATGCACAAAATTACAACAAGGCGTTTAGTTATATGAGGGGCAGTTTGAAATGAAAAAAATTTTTGAATGCCATTCACAGTGCTGCATAAAACGACTCCTATATCGGATAACGACTGTTAAGCAGAAAATGAGCATGAATGAAACGAAATGAAAAGCAACGATCTAAAAATTCTATTATTTTCGCATCAATGAATTTCGCCCTACCAGGTGAACAGCACATATGAAGAGAACTCAATCTGCAGAAAAGTTCGAATAGACTCGGAAAAAAGAGTTCTTCAAACTCTTTCTGTACAACCTCTTTCGTCTCTTCGCCTTCCGTATCTTTCCTGCCGATCACCCTCCCCTACATGCCTCATTTCGCCACTCCTCACTCCAGTCGCTATAAACTGCGTATATCCATGTTGCGGAAGCCGTATTAGAAGCAAAAATATTGGAAGTGATTCAGAATCGCGCCATGCTTGCGGCAATTCACGCATACCATAATGCTTAGGTAACCTTGCATTAATGCATAAAATTGTGGCAATATTGTCCATAACGAATGTCAGATCGTGACACATTCGGTGAGCTTTCTTTTTACACTCTAGTTTTTCAATTTGGTGAACGTTAGGCAAATAAACGGACCAAGAAGATTTTCATATGCGAAGAGGTGAGCACTGAAATGGCAGTCAATATAAAAAGCTTCATCAGCCCTGCAAAAATAATATCACAAACCCGATTTGGTGTCATCACTGGTGTCGCTACACACTATTGACTATGCGTATATGCTAAGATATATGAAAGATATAGCGACCCGTATGCCGGCATAATAAAGGCAATGACGAGTGATCGCAACGTTACTGTTTAGCCTCTATCGCAAGATTAAAATTCAAGAAAGACTGGTTCTATTCACGCATCAGATGACTGATATGGTTCAAACTACGGAAATGTAACACTTGAAGATCGGCGATAATTTGCGGCTCTCGCTTCAACAGATTACTTTGCTTCAAATCCGACGGTTTAGTCATTTGGACCGAGGGTTTATGGAGTAAATGAAAGCAGAAAAATTTTCATTGAAATTACTGTCAGTCGTTACATAGAATGATTCTATCAACATCGTCAACTTGCAACAATACAAATGCAAACCATAGAACGTGGGTCTTTACAACACACTAATTTAATATTTCAATTACGAACTGGTAATTAGGATTACTAATTGAATTTCCCAAGAGGTTAGAACACTCTGCGAAATGCCAGCCCATTTAAATTAGCAAACGCCGTACCTGCTCATTTTCATGCATTATCCAGACGAAGCTCGACAAAGAATGATCGCCTGAATGAAGTGCACAGTTGCGCTAGCGTATCTTCCGTGCCTTCGTAGTATTTGGCTCCTCGGAAAGAATTGGTCCATAGAGTCGCTTGAAATCGATGATGAGAAAAATATTTTTTATGAAGTTTCTTGGGATAAGCCTGGTTCCATTAAACGGCCGATCGAATCCCGATCGGAAACCGAAATTTCGGTCGCTATCACCAATAAAACTTTAATTTGGACCTCCCCCTTTTTCCAATTGCAACCGAAATTTCGTTTACCACGGAATGCCTTCGGTCTGCAACTGACTGATGCTTTTGAAATTCGGTCCGGTTGTGAGCGAACGCTTTCAGTCCATTGTGATAAAAGAAATTTTCATCGGTTGCCATCATTGCAGCAAACAAAACAAATCGAAACTGTAATGGGATTTTTGCAGAAACCTCGGAAGCTCCTGTCCCTTTCTCTACCTCAGTGGAAAATACCAACCTCTTGAACGAGCTTCATCGAAAACCCAACAATTTAAACTCTCGATTGAGCAGTAAAAAATGCGTTGCGAAGTTTAAAAATACAGCGAATTTTTTCTTAAATCCACCTACACCTTTCTTAAATTGTTCAAGTCCCACATCGCCGCATAAAATGCACAAGAGTGACTTCAACTAAGGAAAAATAGTTTAAAAGTCTCACTTAAAAAGACGAAATCTCAACCATGTGCACTGAGGCAAAAAGAGTTCGCGAAACATACAACCATACATCCACAAATTTTTGACTGAAAAGAAAACCCTTCAATCAGCGTCTCAAATAACTCACCGACGTGTGGAATATAAATTACACGTCGGATTACAAATCAAATGATTTCCGATGACAAGCAGCGGAAAATGGGAAGCGATTCCTAGGGATGACAACATTGGAAGTGAACACCAAACAAAGGACGCAAGTAAACATCTCTAAACCTTCGGAAACATCCTCACCGTCAGAACCTCAGAAAGAACCTTTCTCGCTATCAATATTATCGCACAATCTTGCTGTTACATTCTACTTCACTATGCTCGTTCATGTCGAAGAGTTCACTCATCATATAGGATATGCAAATTGTGCACCTATGCTGTTATCTGGTAATGAATTCACCTGGACAGCCTATTCGTTTGTGCGGTACACGGCGTTTGTTATTGTAGTGTTATATTGATATGCATAATTGCAGCACAACATGAGGTTAATATCTATTCAGTAAGATGCAACATTTAAAACCTGGAACATGAAAATGCGTATTTTATCATGTTATCAACCAATATACAGTCCATCCTCTCCTTCTGCTCTTTCATTTCACTTTGCTGAACGATAGGTTTGTGATTATATCGTTGATGTAACAGCGTACCGGAAAAGATGGCAACCATTTCAATTCCGACATTTCCTTGCGTCCTCATAAAAAGTTGGCGACGTTGCGTCCATTTGGATCTGTTCTTTCGATGGTCACAACAAATAAAATTCGCATTTTTCCTTGAACACAGTGGCAAGAGGAGAGGATGCAATGACTGTGAGGAGAGAATAGTATATAAACGAATATTCACAGAAACAGTTGAGACAACGGATAAAGGGAGAAAAATGTTAATAACGATGATTAGTTACCTTCGCTATACAGGAAGAGAGAAAGAACAAAACAGCAGGAGTGAGAGACAGGACAAAACAGGACAAAAACGAATGAAGAGAGGGAACGACGGGAAGAGAGGAGGTAGAAAGAGGGAAGGAGAGTAAAAAAGTAGAAAAGAGAAAGGAGGGAAGAAAGAGAGGAAGAAGGAGAGATGCAGAGAAAAAACAGCGAATAATATGCACGAAGAAAAAACGAACAGAATGAGAAAGAAGGATGAGTGAAAAGAGGTAAGGAGAAAAAAGCGAAGCAAAAGTAAAAAACGGAAAAGAGAAAGAGAAATAGGGAAAAATACACTCTTCAGCACGCCCCTCCCTCACCTCTCCCTCTTTCGGATATCTCTAATAATGCTTTGCAGAAATTGTACAAACGAATAAACATCCTCTTCAACACGCCCCTCCCTTACCTCTCCCTCTTTCGGTGCTCTTTGACTTCACGCTGCAAGTCGTAGATCTGTTCTGCTCCTTCAGGATGCGTCTGACGTAATCGATTCGCCTTCTCATCCAGCGTTTTGATCTTAAACATTTATAATGACAAATTAGTTATACAGCACATACATATGCAAGAAATCCAAGCTTGCAAAAGAAAGCCATTTTAGGATATAAAGACTAGTAGCAGGAAGAAACTAATTCCCCCAAAGATAGACCAGCCGGTTGGCACATGAAGGCGGCGTAAGAATATCAAAACCAGTCAGCAACAGGAAGCTGCGTTTTTTTTGGAATTCTTCAATGTAGTCAAGCTTAACTTATAACGCTTCTACTGAAAACCAAACTTTCTTTGGTAAGTGCTAGACACTTTTCTAACGCGGAACTTTGTGCAAAAAGAATTTCTCTCAAGGTGAGCCACAAGAAACGTAGAAATTAAAATGTTTAGAACGGTATCGTCTCTGAACTAAAATTACTCCATACGTTGTAATTCCGAGTTCATAGGTGACTCGATCTTTTGATTGCTGGCCAGCTCTGAACTAGAATGGGGCTTCACTTGGAACCATAGTGGTTAACCTTTAATTCACATAATGTAAGACAACTAGCTGTCACAAACAGACAAATTTGCTACCCAATCCACGCCAAAAATCACTGAAGACGAGCAGTACTACAATAATTGGGGGGAAAATCAAAAAAATAAAAGAATATAATATGAAAAGTGAACAAATTAAAAGAACGACGAATGGATTACACAAAGTTCCAGAAGAAAGTTCATCAAAAGAATTTCTCAGAGAAAAACCTATTTCGGCACATTGCATAAAACTTCTTTTCGAGACGAAAGAAAAGACTCCAAACAGCACTTCTGTCATTACCGAACCCTCCAGTTAAAATATAATTCTATATTTTTATTAGTAATGCCTGCCTTCATGCACTCCATCCAAGTATGGCACTCAAATGTCCAAGTCGAAAGACAGAAGGCATAACACTCACCTTATCCCCACGCGCGGCCAGATCCCTTTCGACACCTTCACGTTTGCGTTGTAGAGCTTGTGCGGATCTCAGATCCCGGCAAAAATCTTCCGAATCGACAGCGTCGTCGTTTTCCAGAATCCAGTCCTTACTCTCTCCTGTGTCGATAATAACTGGTGTTCATGCTGTTCGGTCTGCTTCTCGATTGGACGCCATCTCGTATTCAGATCCTTTAAAATGAACAGATTATATGGATTCAACGAGTTTTTAGAAGACAACCGATCTATAAAGTGATCACGAAAGAACTTCCTCTGTGTTTGCCTCCAAAACGCGATATTTTTTCTTTTAAGTTTATGCAAAACGCGATATTCCAAAACTATGGGAATTTCAAGAGAATTCTGCAGCCAAGCGCCTTTCTATTTTTCCGTTTGCTTCGAAATTCTGCAATACACTCACCAGTACTAACAGCAACCCACGAGCTTTCGTTTTGTAAATAAGCAAGCGAGAGAAATAGCCAGAAATGACGACCAAGCGACCCTTACACCTACGCTCTAAACTTCGTGGAATATATGCAGGGAAAAGACTGTCGGCTGTTGTAGAAAAAGAAAGAAAATATGAATAATATACGAGCACCTGTTTAAAAAATTTCTAGTCAAGAACTTGCAGCTCATAATGAAATACGACATCTCTCTTTCTCTCCCAACAAATGGGGATTTTTGAGCTGAATGTTGAAACAAGATCTTTTCAACTCCTCATTAATTTCATTCAATTAATTCATCATAAAACGAAAGTTCGGCATTTAAAAAACGTCTGGATTCGTTTAAAGCACTACAGCATACCATGGCCTAATGCGTACCTCAATCCAGACGATGAGGCGATATTTTCCGCTTCGATAGAGCTTGCATCCAGACTCGTCGTCGCTTTCGCAACCGATCTTTTGCAGTGTTGGTGCATGAGTAACGGCTGTTCGTTTGATCTCTAATGGAGTGCTCTCTCTGCAGACAACATTACCTTCAGAAAGGCAATTTATATTTTAAATTCATTCATTCAATGCATGTAATTAATGAACAGCCTTGACATAATTCTATGGTGACATATTTCACAACAGCATTAATGATCAAATATTAAAGACACCTGGATGGTCGATTAGCTAAGCACAGTTGGCAAAATCTGGCATGGAATGTCTGAACTCCAATATTGTGAAATTATTGCACCACCTGCAGTAAAAGCTACCAGGTACAGTAGACAGCAAAGAATCACTAATTTGATGAATGAAGTGGTGCAGAATTTCGGACTATCTAATAGTAAATATCTCAGCAAGTATAACAATACCTTAGTAATTACTAATAAATTAAGGCACCTATTGAATATGAAACGAAACGCGACTACATCATATCAATAGCGACGACTTCAAAAATTTTTTCGATAAGTCGGCCATCACAATCACATTTATACCAGAACCACATTCATATCACTTTGCCACGCTCGTGTTCTACATCGACTCATACATTGAAATTTTTCGATAGAAAATGGATTTCAGGCACCGAAATGTGCTACTTAATCTGCAAAAATCACCGGTAATAGTACCTTCGCAAAGGTTGACATCCCTTCCTGATTGTTTGCTGACGTCTCTATTATCGATAAGCATTAATGCATGCCGCATATAATTGGGAATTCTCAACGCATATACGTTACATCGCTCTACATCAATGCCACCGATGAGCCGTGGAAGTTCTATGGATGTTCTATAGCCATTACCAAGACCGATTTCTTATACCGTTCTGGAAGATCAGCGATGATATACTCGTTTAGTTTACTTCCAGCAAATTTTTTGAGAAGAAAATCAGAATATTTTGTCGAAAAAAGAGAAATTGTGCAGTTTTTCATTTCTTAAAGTGATCATTTTAGAAACTCGTTGAAAATAGAAAACAATGCATTTAAAGGAAATAGATTCCTACGATGGAAAATTTTGGAAAAAAGTTCAACAAGCAAGTCTCGCTTTCCTATCAATAGTTTGAAAAGAGAGCTACGAAAATTTCTAGATGCTTTGTCATTACATATTTAAATTATGGCGATGTTCGATTATGACCCAATCGAAGATGTGAGGGGAGGGGAGGGTGGGCGAGTCCCAAAACTGGAGGTGAGAGGAAAATTAGCAAAAGGAAATCATTAAAAAAATTGCACGACAATGCATTGAACAGATAAGTGGAGTCACACCATTAAAAGACGGAAAGGATGTGAACGGTCGTCAATCATGATCGGTGGCAATGGCACTGAGGATTCTGGAAATCCACCAATATTCCCGGCGACGAGAGAGTAACTCATACTGTCCACTTTAGGAATCCTCAACGATGGTGGAGTAAACCGCAACACGGGGAGAGGCGCCTATAAAGTATACAAATAATAAAGCACATAGAAAATAACTGGCTGTGTTTCATGCCGCATTATGAAATTCATTTAAGAAATGGTCTGAAACATTTGGACCCTGTTTATTCCTAACAGCTAAAAAAGTTTGCCTAGCAATGAACGGCAGAAGCTTGCTGTAAGTAATCCAATAATAGAATGGTAGATATGTGAGATCCGCATCACTGCTGCACGACTCGGCTACAGAGAGCAAAGTTTGGCCACGGCCATCTGCTATACAAAAAAAAAAAGGAACGGGCCTTGCTTGTAAGTGAAAGGCGACAAAGCCTTGGCTGAGGTGTGCCGAGGTCACACATAAAGTCTTAGCACACCACACCCAATTACTCACATAATCCCCCCCCCCCCCCCCCCCCCACCCTCCCGGTTTTCTATGAAACATCAGCAATTTCATTACATTTAATGATATGAAAACGAAGCATAAAACATTCAAGAAAACACCACCCATTGATGCGCAATGCACAACATAAAATAGCAAAAAGAAACTAAATAGAACGAAGCAACAAAGCATACGCGCATCAAATCCCCATATTTGCGTTAGTGACCGCGACGCATGAAAGTGTGCGCTACGGCAAATAGCCAGTCGACACTAACTAAACCCAAGCAGATATCTACTGCACCTTCACTGATCACTGCCACATACATCATTCACTGAGTGCTTTTGAGTGCTAAAGTGAAAAAGCCAACTCGAGCTGTTGTTTCTTTGCGTCGAGACCTGAATATGGAAATGGGCCATCTTTCAAGAGGGCTTCTTCAATATGATCCATCTCAACGTAGAACGATCCCATCGAATCAGTGTTTTCGATTTTGATCATAGGAGGGGCTGAAGATTTGCTTAAGTACTCACGTCGAGAGCGCTCGTCTTCCGTTTCTTGAAATATGTCTATCCTTCTGCAACATCGATCACAACAATATTTTAAAAAATCCACAGACAGCAATCAACAACCTAGGAAGCGTCATTCGTGGCGATGCTCAAAGCACCGCTATGAATTCTAGAGCGAATGAGCTGCATCCACATTGCTTGTAAAATGAAAAAGTCCACACCATTCCTTTCCAAACATTATGCACACAATGTTTCTAGATGATATTCTCTAACAACTGTTTCAGTTGCAGTCAGAGGATTTTCAATTCAAAGCCTATTGTAACGCATGAATAACGTCGCCCACCTATATTGACACAGTCGAAATGCTTATTAACTCACTTAATTTGACTGCAAAGTTCAAGATATATGGAACTGGTTCTGTCGAAACCACCTAGATACATTAGAGGACCTCTTGATTAGCGATCCATACCGCCGAAAAAAGACAGGAAAAAGAAAGGGAGAACAGGTGGAAAGGAAGTTAAGAGAGAAGACAACAATCATCATTGGATATGCACGAAATTTGCAAATCACAATTCGCAAAGGTGCGCTGGATCACAAAATATGTATGATCCCTTCAAAGAAAGAAATGCGCTACGACACACTAAAATACAATATGACAATTAAGCTTACTCCAGTTACAGCGCTGCTGATTATACAAAAAGCCAACGCAAAATGGGATTTAATTCTATAAGCATAAAAAAAATCGGCCAAACACCAAATAGCTCTGGGAAGCGAAATCGACAAACTCACAAACTTTGACATTTTATGAGTGCTTTGCACGGTTCTTCTCGCTGCTCATAATTCAGCACAGCACTCTGAAACGCAACATCAAACAGCTTTTTGATAAGCAAACCATATCGCCAAGCAGAAAATCACCCAATTCGAGCATCGAAAAACCATCAAGTATTTTCGCCGATATAAAAAGTGGAAATAAGAATAATGAAGCGGACGCGATAATTGTTTAAAACGACTTGAATTTGTGATTAAAGCAATGATTCTCGCAGCATAATGAAGACTTGGAATGGAAGCAAACGAAAATAATCTAGGAACGGCAACTAAGCAATAAGGGCAACAACGTGTTCAAACTATTTTCAAAAAAAAAAAAAGAAAGAAAAAGAAAAGGAAAAAGAAGAGATCAACGAAATTGGACATTTATTAAAGGAATTATGAAAATAAGTTTCCTTTACTAAATAAAAAAGTTAGGAAAAAATGCCATAAATTTGCGCCTCAAAACTGCTCGAAAACATTGCAAATTCCGCTAATTTTCGATGAAAAAATTTCAAATTTTTTCAATAATTTTCAATTTCAGTAATAATTTTTCATAACAGATTTTCACTACGCAGCAGCAAATATTTTTACAGATTTCTGGCAATAAAAAAACATTCTGGAATCGCGACTACTAACGAAAGAAACAAGTGTAGATGCATCCCAATAATAAGCGCTATTGCACTTCCATTCATTAGGTTGATTGCTTCCACAAATTGAGAAAAAATAAAGTACAAGATGCGCAATAGCGCATTTATACTTCCGCTAATCTCAACGCTCGCTCAAATATTCTGCCGAACAAACGTTTTTCATGACTGAACTGACTGCTGATTGCACAACTTATTGACTCATTCAGTTGCCAGCAATCCCCATCGAATGTGACAGATCAGTTTGAACGTAGATGTACGAGTTACCCCATAGTGAGTATCATAACCATATAGCCTCCCGACTACAGTTTCGGTGGTTCCCGAGTTCGAACTATCGGACTGATCGATGCACACACGAAATTACCATAAACGCGCTTTCTAAATGCTAACTTGCAAGAAGCGCGTAGGAAACAATAAGCGCAAAAGCGTGCCAGAAAGGCTGACACGATATGCGCACGCCTTTTCCAACGAAACCGATCGCTCCCTGAATCGAAGAATTCCCTTCTGGCTTGCACTCAGGTAGCTATTAAAAAATTACTTTGCAAAATTCATGGCACACTTAGCAGCCGATCAAGTATAGAAAATTATCAGTTGAATAGTCAGACAGCCAGACAGACAGACATAAGCATACATACACACAGATTTGACTTCATCACAACAAGTTTTGGCAAAAAATGTGGGAAATGCGCGCGGAAGGGTGCTGTTACTGAGTGCAACTTCAAAATGATGGCTTCGCCTTACTTTGCGGAGTAGGTCGAGATCATCTGGCAAGTTTTGGTCAGATATAATTCCGGTCACAGAGAAAGAGCGAACCATTTAATTTGGTCGCTTAGGCAGTTTGCTATTCAGCAAAGTCACTGCTCACTCCAGCGTAAAACTATATTCGCTGAAATCGAGAATATTAATACAAAACATCGGAGCTTTTGACGTATCACTTGATTATTATTTATTACAACATCGAACCGAAATACTAACATCACTTGTGTCTTTTAGAGAAATTGAACTTCGTCTCGAAAGTAGCCAGCCTCTTGGAGTGGAACAATTCACGTGCTATGCACATATCACATCATCTCTATTTTTCTTTGTTCATCTTTTTTCCAAAACATTTATATCCGCTTAATTACTTCACCGGTGGCCAAGCTACCCAAGAAAATTTGGGTATGGAGTGCACTTCATTAAGTAACCATAGTCGTAATTTTGTGACGGCTCTCTACTGAATGGTACGGATCCGTTTATCAAAAAATAGCTGTTTGAAGTTCACTGAGTGCTCATTAGTGGATAACGAAATCACGGAATGGCGAATTCTCGTAAACGCCTTGGGTTGCCAATAGGAAATGCACACTTTCAGCTCATTTTGAAATAAAATTGAGAGCAGTACAAAGCGTTTACATTCACTAAATCACCTCCTCCGTCATTTCACATCAACATCCAGTAACGTATAAAATGAGTAAAAACTGAAACGCTCAAATTGGAAATCATATAAACTATAAGTCGATATGTGCATGTTTGCGATGCAAATGGAAAAATCGAATAAGATATGTAAACTATAGAATGAGCATCCAAACTGCTCGTAACGTCAACATTATAGTTTCCCATGAAATGCTTTTCCAGAAACAAGCTTAACCAAGCAACTATAGGGTGAACGAATATAGCTAAGCCAAACGTAAAGCACAGAAATTCAAACCTGCATTTCAAGGGTCAGCGGCGGAGCTCCGGCACTAGAAAATGATATTGCATCAGGCTCCTTGGTGGAGTCTTTTGGTTGCGAAGGCGTTGATGCATCCAACGATCCATCTGCCTCCTCTTGAGCACTTTTGCGAATCGCTATCGCAATTTGCTCTTCAATCATCCGTACTGGCTCGCGGATCTCGTCCACTGATACATTCGCCTGATTCGGCGATAAGCCTGGAAGGGAGCGGTGCAGATCATCGCTTTTCCTAGGTGGATGTTCCATTTGCACTTGACGATCGGGCAAATCGCGTTGAATCGCCTGGAACAATCTCATGGCTATTTATACCAACACTTACTTAATACTGTTCACGGATGGAGGACTCATCGAAGCCACTGACCGATGATTCCCTATAATTTATTTCAACAGCAATGCCGCCGAACGATCGAACTTCGCTGATCCTTCTTATAATCTTAGCCTTACGTAAAACTCACTTCTTGCGTACTAAGGTGGTCTTTTGTCACTACAATTTTACTTCAACTTTGATAAGTATTCTTACCTGGCAGCGGTCCTCCCGATCCCCCTCGATAACTTTCAAATTTCTTCCCGCAAAATGCGATGTAAAACAAAGAAACAATCTGGAATGCCGGCATCACAGGTTTTCAACATTCTCGCAAAAACTAAGATGAAGAGGAGGGGGAGAGAGAGTTATTTGGAATATGCATACTAGGTGGATGTGAAAAAAGTGAAAGCGACGGAAAACACTTAAAGGAAGACATTAGACAATACGCAAGAGTGAAAACTTCAGGAACTGCACGCTGTTTCATACTGCGAGACAAAGTTCCCTTAGAGCTATTGCTCGGATTACAACAATAATTTGAGCATCCATGCCAGTAATAAAACGTTTGAAAAATCCCGATTTATACAACACTAAGACGAGGAAGCCGTTTCCTTTTAAGAATTTAACAAAGTGCCGATAGTATATGAACCTAAAACGTTCGGTTTCCTAAAAGATTTTAATTATGCTAATTGCTACAGCAGAAGGTGCGGATCCTATACTTTTCACGATACTTGAGGATTGGCTCTCTTTTGCAGTATGACCTCTACTATAAGATAAAGACCTACATCAAAGTAGATATGATATGCGTTTCCATCAATATACAAACAAAAATTCAGATAATATTTCACAGACAACTCAACGTGACTGAAAACTGTCCAGAAAGGCGTTTGTGGAAGACGCGTTTCAGAACTGGATGGAAACGAAGCCTTGAACATGTTCTATTCACTAGAGGTTTCGATCTACGAGTGGCAAAACTTGAGGAGAGGTAACCTCCCGACAATTTTAAAGGGTTATTTCCATTAATCAATTCATTACAAGTGACTGATCCAAAGGTGCTCTCATAACCTATTTCTGTGTATGACTAATGCTGACTCATAATGAAGAACGACGGCAATCCTCCTGACAAAACTTCACGGTCGGGAATGTGAATACTTAAACCTGGACGCTTAAAGCATGTTGATAGATAACTCAGAATCAGAACATTCAATGAACAGTAAGAGGTGATAATCGCATTATTAAAAAGTACTCGACAACTTCTAAAGAAATGTTCGAATTCTTTGATACCTGAGTCAGAACGTATCGAAAAATACTCTGCAGCTTCGTCGTTTGCATAGAGATTATAGGTTAGTTTCGAATTCGTTGGCGATAGAGCAGAAATTTTTGCAATAACCATGCCAATATTTGGCCAATTTTGTCGTATCAAAGGCACTCGATAGAGAGGAAACTCAAACACTGGTGCCAAAAAGTGCTCTGGATTTCCATAGATCACTTCGTACATCAAACCGTTTCTCGCATCCGATGGATAGACATCGACGAAGTGCAATAGCTTCTTAAAAAAAACAGTGATATAAAGGAAGAATTAGTTTTCATTCATCTGCATCAGAATACAGCCATTTGGCCAATAGCAGTATCAACATTTGGCTAGTTTTGTCATACCGAAGGTCTTCGTTTAACAAGAAACTCAGACAGTGCTACCAAATATTAGTGCCAATTATTATTTAAGCTTATCAGCTATCACTATCACAAAGGCAAAAAAAATTCAGATAATATTTCACAGACAACTCAACGTGACTGAAAACTGTCCAGAAAGGCGTTTGTGGAAGACGCGTTTCAGAACTGGATGGAAACGAAGCCTTGAACATGTTCTATTCACTAGAGGTTTCGATCTACGAGTGGCAAAACTTGAGGAGAGGTAACCTCCCGACAATTTTAAAGGGTTATTTCCATTAATCAATTCATTACAAGTGACTGATCCAAAGGTGCTCTCATAACCTATTTCTGTGTATGACTAATGCTGACTCATAATGAAGAACGACGGCAATCCTCCTGACAAAACTTCACGGTCGGGAATGTGAATACTTAAACCTGGACGCTTAAAGCATGTTGATAGATAACTCAGAATCAGAACATTCAATGAACAGTAAGAGGTGATAATCGCATTATTAAAAAGTACTCGACAACTTCTAAAGAAATGTTCGAATTCTTTGATACCTGAGTCAGAACGTATCGAAAAATACTCTGCAGCTTCGTCGTTTGCATAGAGATTATAGGTTAGTTTCGAATTCGTTGGCGATAGAGCAGAAATTTTTGCAATAACCATGCCAATATTTGGCCAATTTTGTCGTATCAAAGGCACTCGATAGAGAGGAAACTCAAACACTGGTGCCAAAAAGTGCTCTGGATTTCCATAGATCACTTCGTACATCAAACCGTTTCTCGCATCCGATGGATAGACATCGACGAAGTGCAATAGCTTCTTAAAAAAAACAGTGATATAAAGGAAGAATTAGTTTTCATTCATCTGCATCAGAATACAGCCATTTGGCCAATAGCAGTATCAACATTTGGCTAGTTTTGTCATACCGAAGGTCTTCGTTTAACAAGAAACTCAGACAGTGCTACCAAATATTAGTGCCAATTATTATTTAAGCTTATCAGCTATCACTATCACAAAGGCAAAAAAAAAATGAATATGCATCTTACTGAAATCATATCATTGAAATCTTAAACTAAAAAATCAGGATTTTATAGTTAAAGCTGCAGTGATATAGTACTTAGAAGGCTATGGATGCTTGCATGAGAGCTCTTTTTGCAAGCTTTTCTTCAATTTTTGTACTTCACCGCACCAGAAAACCTCTGCTCTGCCTCAGTTGCTCTTTGCAACTAATCCGCTTCAGCTTTGATTTCTGAGAGAACTGCTGAGAGAGGTAAAACATGCTGAATACTCAAAACTAATAAGAACAGTACTTAAGCTTAGTTTTTTTCACTCTGTAAAAAAAAAGAGAAATATATGAAGGACACTGCAAAACTCATAGGTGACTTTTCACAGGCGTATCAATTAACAAATATCCGCATTAATTTGGGGTACTTCCTGATCGGCTATGAAACGTTGAAGAAAAACCATTTAAAACATTATTTTTTTAAAATAATCAAACATAGAAAGAAAAAACTTCGCAGAAATTAAATGTGATTTCATAAGGAACACGTGAATTACTTTTAAAATTGCTAATAAGCCAAAATATATGAATTTCTCGCTCCTACCTTTCCACTGTTTGTCGTCCAAACGTTATTAGCACCGATAAGTCTTTGCCTGCCATCAGTCATGATTTCATTCACTCGTAGCACATCAAAATCATTCGGGACGTCGCTTGGATATTCGAGAGTTCCATACAACGATGCTTCATTTGCATTCGATATTGTTGGTCGAAAGGAGATGATCTGACGCCGGAACGGTTTTCCGTCACTTGAGCCATTCACCTCACTCATCTGTTTAGCAGAAAGTGATTACTTCATGTATGTGGAAACAATAGGCAATAAAACAAGTGTCTTTTTGTTCTATTCATAAATACTCATAGACGTTTCATTCTCACATTATATCATGTGATGCAACCGGCTCCACAAGCAATCAGACCAACACGAAATATACTTTCTTCCGTCCTGTCCTCCCGCTGGTCGATGCTACTAACCGGACATGAACGAATCTCATTCCTCTTGTATGTCAGAAGAATGAGAGCGCCGCTCCCATATTCCCAGCTATAGGAAGGGTGCTTACTTAGAACCTCCCAGCCGGAATGCTCAGTCAGTCCTGTTTTCATCTATACAGAAACCCATCTACTATAGAGAGCTAATGTTCCAGTCTAATTTCATCCCATCTTCATGACCACTATGTCGAGGTCGGTTCCTTGCCATACGAAGGGAGATTTCAGCTACATTTCCCTCTCCTAGGTGAGTTTATATGTTTATACACATACACATATTGTGATGAGCACTTAGAAAATCGCAGCATTTTTCTTTATCTAGCGGCATCCACTCTACATGGATCCATTCCTATGTACTCAAAATTGAAGAGCAGAAATATCAATAAGCGTTTCAATCATAACGCAAAAGAAATAGGGAACCTGCATAAAAGTTAACGGAACAGCATTATGCACAGCAGATGTCTTCACATCGAAATAATATAAAGAGTTAGGCGATGAGGATAATGCGACAAGTAATGCATCGGATGAAATATGTTGCTGTACAAGAAAAATACGTGAGTCTTCCAATGAAATCAATTCACCGTCCACCGATACGGTAATCATCATATCACGCAGATAGCTATCCTGAAAGCTTATATAATGTTCTTGAGAATGACGATTGATTTGCAGTATGTGTACTCTAACTAGTGAGTACGGCATCCGTGGAAAACGGATAGACTTGAAAATTGAAAATCGAGGCAATATTTTTGCCGAATTCCATTGTGTTTTATCTCAATAGTTGAATTTTTTCCATCTCATCATCTCCAATAAACGAAAAAACTATGAGCGCACGTAATTCAACGACTATTCTCAAAAATATCATTCATTTGCGAATAAAGTTTCCACTAAAATTGAAAAAAATGTTCGAGAAGAACATTTTAGGAATATGACAACCTACAGAAATTGACCAAACACCGTAAAAAAAGTCGATAATTTCTTAGAAATCATTTCAAACTTTTGCCTAACAGATAGAAAATAATTAAATCTATTAGCTGAAAGCATTATACAAGAAATAATAAACTGAATATTCAGTAATGCATATGACATTTTTCAACTGATAAAATAACGCCCTTGATCTAGAGAATATTGCCTATGCTTGTTTGCACTATATATAGAAGCGATCATCGCGAAATCGAGATAATGGTCGTGATTTGATTTCTCTGCACATGAACTGGTTGCAAAGACGAAATTACATAGCTAAGACTATCATCGTTAAAAGATAGCAAATCGGAGGAGGGAGGGCGAGAAAGAACTAGAAACTGACCATTTAATTAGACAAAGATGAACAGATACATATGTGTATACACGTCACTATGATCTCCTCAGTAAAACGTCCTTCGATTTTCAGAAGCTGCACGAAATTCGTCGAATATCAAGAAACATCAAGTGACGTCCAAGAATTTACTGGAGTGAATTTTAAGGCAGCAATCAAACAAACCTCTTCTGCAGTTGAAATATTGTAGTAAATATTTGTCGTCGTTCCTGATTCAATGCTCTCCAATCGTACTCGTGGATCAAGTGGAGTTGTATTTCCATTCACCGATATTCCCTCAAGAACGTATGATAACGGAACGGCAAAATTTTCATTAGAAGATATAAGAAGTCGTGTCTCTTCAATTTTTATATTCCGTAGTTTTGAATAACTGAAATACACAATAATGGAATATAAAAAAACATTCATATCATTGACGAATAGTATAAAATTAGATGATCTTTCAAAAAATCCACTTCCGATTACTCTTTTCCATCAAACCACTACCTCAAATCCCATTATTGTTGCTGGATTGAATGGGGATTGAACGAGATATCTTTCAATGCAAACTACTACCTAATAATGTTTGTAACCAATTAAACATCGAATGGGAGTAGTGTTCAAAGTGTTCTGGGACCTAACGATTCCATCATAGCAAGTCAGCCATCTACGGCTCACCACACACTCAGTGAAAATCAAAAGCCATAGAGGAGTCCAAAAACCCTTGAAGTTTGAAATGTCGCAACAGTTGGTGCCGCCTTAGATCTAGATCTCTAATCCGAGAGAGCACTCCTAAACTTATGAGCTGTATGCCCTTTTCGGTGGAAGCCGTATACAAAACGACGCCGAGATTTAGATGCTTTGAGAAGTGCTAGAGTGCTTTTAGGTTATTAAATGCAGTGCTTAGAGAAGTACAGATGCTAGAAGAGCCGTAGATGTCGGTGTCGTTTCGAATAAACTCTTTTTATGAAAAAAATACTTAGGACTGGAAATGTTTGTTTGCCTCAAATCGAAGATTTGTAGAAATTTCCCACTTACCCGGTATTCATGAGTGCAACCATTGCGTTGAAAGGTTTCTCCGTTATATCATCGTTAGTAAAATTCACTTTTGGTGAAATAAAATAATAAACTTTAAGAGATGCTCGAGGCTGAATCGGTATCGAACGAGTTTCGATACGTTGAACGTTCGGCCGGTCGTCAACGAAAAATTTTACAATTACTACCGCCTATAAAATACAAAAGATTTTTAAAAAGTATGATTACAACATATGGTAAATTGCGCTCACAAATAAGATAAAAGTGTATAGTGAAATGCTGCAAATAATACTTGCTTACGGTAAACTTAATAAAAATATAGCTGTAAAAATTGCGTCGTAAGATGAATAATCTCTTTGTTACATTCTTTATGAAATGTTGTGTATTTATAGCGTTGTCTTGCTTCAAGTTTATAAGCACACAATAAATAGAATGAAAATAAATGTTATTATTAAAAACGGTGGTTGTATAGATATTTCGCTTTTCCGCTCAATTATGTTCCAGTGATCAAACTTTGGGCAAAGTTTCTGAACAATAGGATAAGCTGCATTCTCTCAAGAATCGGCTAGATTTTGGTTTTTTATTCATGAATAAACTGAACCTTGCACCGAACATAGATTATATTCTACTTTTTTCACTAAATCCTTGATGCTTAGACTAATAATCTCGCTTGCAACCGGTCAACACTTATCAATCGATCAAGAAATGAACCTGATAGCGTGCAATATTCATAAGGCGAGAACTATGTACTGCTCGAATCAACCACTGCGCTGTGAACGATGAATTGGCCGGTAAATGTGCATTACCGTCAAGCGAGCGAATTCCCTCGAACGCTAATGGACCAATACGAAACTGGATTGGCGTCGTATCTGGTTGCTCACGAAGCATTTCCAACGAAACACGGATGTTCAACAAAGGGCTCCTCTTAAACGAGAAAAATATTTAATGTGAAGGTGGAAGGCCAATTTAAGTAAGGACACACCTATCAAAAAAGTTTTCTTCCATAATATGAAAATAAAAATCGAATTGGTGCAAATCGAGTTCTCCTAACATTTGAAATATGGATAAGATTATGTGTTCGTTCAAAAATAAACCTCCGGGCTTGCAATGACGTGATGATTACGATAAAATTCATTTATGAAGTTACGTGAAAAAAAAAAACAAAACAAGAATTATCAGACGGGAAAGGGTTTATAAAATAATAACAAATAAGCGATTACCTTTTTGTTGTCAATTCGGAGTTTAACAGTAATCTCGTCATTTTCACTTGGTTTTGAAGGTGATATCAGAGTATAACCAATGGCGCAAATGTCCTCGTTATTGTTAGCGGAAGAAAAAGGATACGGTGGAGGAGTATTGTCGACTGATAGCAATCGACCAATATGATCATGGAGAAGTGCAAATGGATTATCCGCTCCATACTGAAAATTGGATGGGATTAGTACAGCGTTACATCCAAAAGTATAGACGAATTTCGCTCAAATGGGTGAGATAAATATAACACAGTAGCGAAAAATTGCATTGGGGAAATGACTTTACTATATTCGAATTAAACCTAACGAGTGGTTATGGATACTAATACTTCAAAAAAATCAATGCTCAATCATGATCTTGACATCCTGCACTGGCCCGGACAACACAAGATATTTCCTCGGTTTTGATTTGATATTTCGAGATGGGACTAGAACATAACGCAATAGACCAGATAAAACCAAAAGTCAACCACAGATAAAGATGATCAGTGCAGTTTAGTGCACAAAAGGTAACCCTTTCTATGTGACATGATGAACCATATCCCCCGGGAAGGGCGGAAGGCGAGCTTTTCATGTCCGCGGATCCTTCCACGCCGGGTTTTGTGCTTTGGAAACCTCCCACTAAAGCAGAGGATTTTCGTAGAGGGGCTCTCGCGGGGTCCCCCCGAGGGACTCGTACTACTTTGCTCTATTGTTTTTGAGTAGAGCTGCAACAGAGGCAATTTTTGATAAAGGTCTTGGTGTACCATTTGCAACTCATCTGCTATCGAAGTTGACATGGAAGTTGAAAAGATGTGCTTGCGCCAGATATGTTGGCGTGCGCTAGCCGATGTAACCGCTATTAAGGTTTTTAGAAATTGGTCGTAAATAAAGAAGCTTGCTTTAAGTATACTGCGCTCTTGTGGAACAGAGGTGCGGAGGACGTGGGATATTAGTGAAACGCACTTTTTGCGGTGGTTGAACATGATATAGACACTCGGAGAAATTCTTCCGACGACAAAGTATAATACAACACAAATCACGAAAAGTCAGGACCCGATAAACTATATTATTGCATAAATTATGGAATTTCGATGTCCTATGGTATAATAAAATACAGCTTAAGAAACTTCGGCGGGGTGAAGCAGAACGTTGTAGAGTCTTCGAAATATCAGATGAAGTAAAGTAAATCACAACAGTCTAAATACACGATCTGATTCTGACATGTTCTGATTAGAAAACAGTTCTGACACAATCTCATTTCTTCAACCTCAGCATTTTATTTGTAACTTTATCAAACTCCGATACTTCGTTTGACTGTATCTGGGCAAATGTCTTTATGAAACATCGCCGCTGCTTATCCTAGCCCCAACCTCTCTCACTTTCCGCTGTTCATCATGTCCGGTTATTCTCTTTTGCAGTAAATTGCTGCTCTCTACTAACACCTATGCGTCACGTCTCCTTTCAGTGTATACTGTTTGAACATAGTGCCAACGGAGTTTCTTCGTGTCTCTCCGACTCTATGGAGAAATTTCTTAAGCTCGAAAGCAGGATCCGCTTCCTTAATATCCCTCACAGGGATGATGAAACCCGACAGGTCCACGAGGAGGGTTCCAGAAAATCCTCCGCTGGGCCCTATGGCCCGAAATTTATGAGTCTACACAATGCGGGATTCTTATAAGGAGCGCTTTGCCTCCGCGAAGGGGGACGGTGGTGAAATGCGAACACTGTAGCAGTTTCAATACTTGAAGAAAATAGTATACCTGCCGACTAAGTGATTTCAGTCGATCGGATCGTACAACTAGCTTGCGTACGTCTGCAAATGAAATTCCAGGACCATTCTGCTCCGCAAGCGGGTCGATTTGTCCAGATGTCCACAATGCTACGGTTGCATTCCAAACTTTGATGAAGCGTTCACCCACACCTTTATCTATAAAATATTGAATTGAATTGTTGAAAAAATTAGACTGACTCGAATAAAAACTTTATGGCTATAAATGAGCCTCACAGCAGCATCGTCCTTTAGTAGAGGTTTTCATGCAAATAGCAGTTTCTTCTAAAGAAGGCGAAATTTCATAATAAAGGATACAAGTAGAGAATGAGCACTGAAATTACGTTGAATTGACTGGAACCAAATGATAGTTGTTTTAGGATGACTGCAAGCAAAATTGAGTAGTGAATTTTTGCGAAACACTGGCGAAAAAAAATTTGAAGCGGTTCCTATCGAACGGAAACCATAAGATGAATAAATAAGGCTTCACATAGCTGCTACACCGGAGCAACAGACTGAGGATAGAGCAAATTGCTAGAGGTGTAAGTTGATTTGCTAGTAAAATGAATACAGATATAAAGCAGGTGTCCATCTAAAACATCGCTGTGATCAGCCATATCAATATGAAGATTATAACGCATATAGACCTCGAAAGCCATCCAACTCATCGGTGGTGATCAGACGCCCTCCATCCGATGAATCCGCAATCGCCTTGAAGAAGTCGTCAAACCACTTTCTTGACGTGATTCCTGTGAAGTACTGAGACGGCAAAACAACCTGCAAATAGCGCAGTGAAAGGCACGGCAAACCGACGTTAGCCTATATTTGAAAAATGAAGTTCGATCCTGGCCGATATTGTCATGTATTTGCCAGGGGTGAAAGCAGGGGGGGGGGAGCGAGAGAAAGCATTCGCAGCTATTGAAACGTCCCTTCTCAAGGGCAACCGACATTTACGGCTACCTTGCCGATTACCGTGATGCAAATGAAAACGGACAAAACCTATACTGTTCGAATAAAACTTGGTCGTTCGGATACCATCAATGTTAAATCGACATATTCTTTGGTAACCGAATTATTTTGGACTGATCAGTGGATTTCTCCTTGATGAGATCAGAAGCTTACTTAATTCAAAGCTGAAGTACCTGTAGCTGTTCGAAAAAATCGGAATAGAGTGCCGCCATATTGACAGCTTGTATTTCGAGCGCATTGAATGCTGGGAAATATTGCTGCAGAACACCATCCACTTGCTCACTTACCGCTGCTAACTGAAACTTAAAATTGTTGGCACGGCTTCTTTTTCAAAAATTGTTTTCCGAACGCGAAGTAGGACAGTGAAAGTATAATAAGATTTCTGTTGCAGTCTGAGAGAAGTAATTCAAGTGAGATAAAAATACGACATGAAATCGCAAACAAATTATGTCAATAACATAAATGGCAGGTGAAAATTTTATAAGGAAACCTAAAAACAGCTTCTTTTCTAGAGCGGAAAGGGCTTTCCTCATTAAATTCCTCCACGATCCTAGTATATCTTCTCAATTATTTCCTCTTTGAATAATTATACAGACTTTATTTCGAGCTGAAACAACACCATGGCCTCTCACGCGCAGTCTTTTTTCTTAAATCAAGCACTGCCTTGTTATATCGATCAATCAGGTTTCCAAAAATGCATGACAAAAATTTGATACACTTCATACGCTGAATTCTCGACAAGAGTCACGAATCATTTCAGTTTAGTGCAATATTTCCTATCTCTTATCAATCCATTTTTAAGCTTTATATTTGAGAAACCATAAAGAACGAACATGAGCGAAAAACTGAGTTGGATGATGGTCGTTTAAACGTATTGAATCGTTACGAATTCCGCGAAAATTCAAAGCAGAACGCCGACGCCGTAACATGGGACAGCGGCTATCCAATGCAGATGCGCATCTAAATCGCCATACTGATAATAAAACGAAAAAACCACAACGATAAGGTCTACCATTGAAGAAGAGAATATAAAAATAGGCAACAAATTTAAAAAATGAACAAAAATAGGCATATTCCTTCCGAACTCATTTCTCCGCCGCCGTTGTCCCAAAACCACTCCTACCAACCCGCTCTATCCTCTTCCCCTCCTCCCTCTGGAAGAACATACTAGAGACGTTTTCCATTTAGAATTTATAGCTTGAAAAAATTAACTTACGCGATTGATTTCTGCAGTTTATCAAAATCGACACTGACGGCGTTGCAGTTTGAGATGAGCAAAACAAACATAGCAACTGAATCCAATGATACCGTATCGTCAGGAATGAACTTCCACGCCGGTCCACATAACGTTGCCGACACATATTGCTTACGACAACGTTCACGTGCGTTCATCGCACAATTGCATTGTATTGCTGTCTTAGCCCAAATTGCCGACTTATGCAGTGTTCGATCGGTACCAACTGAAGATGAACAAATATTTAAAAGACAATTTCATTGGGGCATCTCGTTCAAGGTTTATCGCGCTTAACAAAACTCACGTAAGCAAGAAGGATATAGAGGATATTCTTTATGGTCATTTTCTTTAAATGGAATAAATGTAGAAGCTAAAAATCAATGAGGGAGTCTTTTATCTTCAATTGGCCCAGTTTCATGAATTAGCTTCACGGTGAGGAAAAAAAGGGTGGAAAATGAACAGCTGCCATACACCATTCTTATCGTCAAAGATTTTTGATAACGTTGTGCTAAAGAAAACCCTCATGTGAACATCCCAGACAGTGAATAAAATACCTTACACAATAAACGCAACTATCTGCTGATACGAACAAAACTTCTTCATAAAGAAGTTGAAGTCCAGAACCACATTTATCATTTTGCTACGTTCGTGCTATGATTCTACAACAACACATACTCTGAAATTCTTCGATAGAAAATGGGTTTCAGTTAATTTACATGCCAATTAATTACTGCTCATTATGATTTGTTGTACTAAATCACATATAAGGTATATGTTAGTTGCTAAAATATGTTAATTAATTTACATAAACCGCCAGTAATATTACCTTCGCAAAGGTTGACATCCTTTCCTGATTGTTTGCTGATGTCTCTATTATCGATAAGCATTAATGCATGCCGCATATAATTGGAGATTGATCTCGGTATAGTGTAATAGTAGGGAATTCTCAGTGCATAAACATTACATCGCTCCGTATCAACGACATCGATGAGCCGTGTAAGTTCCATGGATGTTCGATAGCCATCACCAAGACCGATACCATTTCTTATACCGTTCTGGAAAATCAGCGATGATATACTCGTTTAGCTTACTTCGAGCAAATTTTTGAGAAAGAAATCAGAATACTTCATTTAAAAAAAAGAGGAAATGAGCAATTTTTCATTT
Source organism: Baylisascaris schroederi (assembly GCA_006503575.1). Taxonomy (NCBI): domain Eukaryota; kingdom Metazoa; phylum Nematoda; class Chromadorea; order Rhabditida; family Ascarididae; genus Baylisascaris; species Baylisascaris schroederi. The sequence continues at coordinate 25,412 of QEWY01002709.1, forward strand.
CTTAAAATGATCATTTTAGAAACTCGCTAAAAATAGAAAACTACGCATTTAAAGGAAACAGACCTCTGCAATCAGTAATGGAAAACTTGGAAAAAAATTCAAGATGCAAGCCTTGCTTTCCTATCAAGAATAATATAAACAGCGAACTGTCATAATTAGTGGATGCTTTGTCAATATACATTTAAATGACGATGAATTTCGATTATGGCCCAATCGAATCCATCAAAACGAAGATTCGAATAAAACAGGTGTGGGGAGAGGGGAGGGAGGGTGAGTCCCAAAACTGAGGGTGAGAGGAGAACTAGCAAAAGGAAATCATTGAAAAATTGCACGACAACAATGCATTGAACAGATAAGTGGAGTCATACCATTAAAAGACGGAAAGGATGTGAACGGCCGTCAATCATGATCGGTGGCAATGCAACTGAGGATTCTGGAGATCCACCAATATTCTCGGCGACGAGAGAGTAGTTCATACTGTCCACTTTAGGAATCTTCAACGATGGTGGAGTAAACCGCAATACGGGGATAGGCACCTATAAAGTATATAAAAAATAAAGCAAATAGAAAATAACTGGCTGTGTTTCATGCCGCATTATGAACATCATGTTAAGCAATGACCCGAAACATTCAAACGCTGTTTATTTTTAAAAGCCAAAAAATTTGCCCAAGAAAAAATGGTAAAAGCTTGCCACGAGTAATCGAATAATTGAATGGTGTGGATATACCAGATCTTTACAAGAGAATTTGATAGCACTAAACAAACGTGAAAATCAATAAAAAAAACATCTCTAATGTTCGAATTCTTCGAAATGGTGACCAACAGACTATCATTTTTATAGCAAAAACGTACTGTTAAATTTTTGATCCCAAATTAGCCAAAAATGTCTAAAATAATGAAAGTAAGATGTTTATTTGTCATAAATCGCAGCAAAGTGACGCATATTTTTCCACTATATAAATGTATTTCGAATAAAACAAGAAAAATAACACAAGTTCTCATTCAATCAACAAAGAATAAAGAATGAAAAAATTCGCGCAACGACACTTGAATTAGCAATAACAGCAAAATCGTGTAATTAATTTTAAGCATCAGCATATTTCGGTCACAATCGAGCAACTTGTGCATAGTTTTGAAACATCTATTGATTAGCATATCACTTACTGCAGTCTGCTTATCGAATTCTTCTAAAGTCAGCTCATCTTCGTCAAGCATCGGAACGAACGGAAATGCAAGTGGTAGAAACACCGTTAGTGAAGAGTTTGCTGATGATGCCTAAAATACACAAAATTAAATAAACTCTTATAGAACTCATTCATTAATCTAGAATTGTGTTAACACTGAAATTGTGTGAAAAAGCATCACATAAGATAAACAAAAATGCATCACTGTAATAGTAACATTTTGAAGCATCCAGCTCGTAGCAATCCCAAACAGAGCGATTAGGCTCATCATATGAAACGTCTTTGTGCTCCAACTCAGTGGATAAGCGAGCCAAGGAGGATAAGGATATTTATGAACGTTCATCAGAAAATCCTTTCGTTCCGTCTACAGTCCGTTCGAAGTCACCTCTGAATGGATGAGCTTCTCACAATGCAAACGTTACCTCTTGGTTACGAGCGACATCGATGATAGGTGAATCTACGTAATCAAGCCTTACTACATCACTAACCTTTTTATTCAAAAAAGACCTTTAAAGTTTCTAATATAAGTTTTCGATCATAACATTGCTTAAGCTACTTGGATTAGAATAGTGAAGAACCCATTTTTTTAAAATTTTGTTCCATTAAAGGTACAGTGAGCATTATTGAATGAAATTCACCAGTAGTGGAAAAAATTTGCATGTATGTACATACATATACATGTGCATGGACTGTACATATATATACATATATATATATATATATATAATCGAATATCATTGTAGCGCTTTTCAAAAAGATACATTCAATAAAGCGATATTCCATCATCTCACATAAGAAAAAACAACCGTAAAATGGAGATGCAAAATTAACTGATATTTTTTTAGTAATGGTCGCCAATATCAATACATTTCGGCTACATCTAGTAGAGCAACCATCCAATTTTTGTACGTGTTTTCAAAGTTATGCATTATGTGTCTTCATTTTTGTATCTTTGGATGCCTGCTAAAGTGAGTAAGATCTACATGGTTGCGATACCAGATGTAGCTGACTCTAGCATGCATAATTCTAGCAAAAAAAAGACGTATTCTAGTGAAAGAACATGGTTTTTATTCATGAAATAAAATCTATTCTAGCAAAAAAATAAAGGAAAAGATGTATGAAATAAAAGGATCGGCTTGTATTGCATCGACATGGGTGCACCAAATGAACTTATAAAGCGACGCAGAAAATTGAATCAAATTATTTGACCTGAACAATCAACGAAACAGTTTGATGAATTGGTGATGAAATAGTTAGTTCGTAAGCTCCCTCCGTAATTGAAAAGAAAACAGCAGATTCTGAAAAAAATATGCCGCGATAATGGATGCAGTGATATCCCTGAAGACAACTAGATGGGAAGGGGAAGGGGGAGTGATGAAGGTAAGGATAACATGAGCACTAAATAGGAAGTTAGTTTTGGTCTTTATGTCACATTTCCCGATAAAAATGCCTTCGGACGCATAAACATTTTATAGCTTTCAAGTCGCTACGACAGAAAGTTTGTATAGAGCTCAGCAAAGACTTATTTTCAAGATAATATGCAATGGCAATCAATAAAAACTACTTTGAGCTTATTTATAAGTAATATGGAGAATAACTATTGCGCTCAAAAGACTCTTTTTATCCGTCTATCAATATAATCAGAATTGATCGGTTTCTACGGATTCGATAATATCACCAAAGATTGTCGTTTAAATCAATGAGATAATTGATAAAATAAAACATTAGAATTGAATTAAATGTTGCTGCCAATGAAAGAAAACGAAATTGCAAAATTGTTTGCTCTACTATGGGCCAAATTAATTAATTATTGAAACATTTATAGCTCTCAATAACCAATATATTTCAGCCAATCTCCAACATTGCACACCTCTCCTCTCTACAATCGAATTTGTGCGAAGAAATTTCAATTCTAACGACGCAATATGCAAAAATTGTGTTATTTCTCTAAAAAGTAACAAACCATCGCCTCGTGTTTGACGTTGATCATCAAATCCGATAGCGTTATTGCGTAGATGAACTACTGCGCCTGGAACACTAGCCGATGCGTCGATTGCTGTGAGTTCATCACGTATAGTCACAAAAAAGTTGAAGAAATTGCTCCCGACAACAAATCGGTAAGGAATCGACAACACTGACTGTAATTAAATTGATCACTTTTTCATAGCACTCATAGAAATGGAAATAGTAAAGTCGATAAATTTGAAGCCATATGTTATCAAGAGGAGCATAAAATTGGTATTCCTTTTATTTGAAAAATTTGCTTTTCTTTCCGAGAACTTAGGCCTCCCAGAAAAATCCTCGAAAGTACCAGAGACCTCCCGGAAATTTGCAAGGTTTAGTAATTTCAGCTCATTTAAACGTTTATTTATATACAGATGATTTTTCTTCGAAAATATTTAAACAATGCAAAATTCATGAATTCATAAAAACGAAAAATCAGCTATACAATTTTTATTTCAACACTATCATAGTTGTTTATAAAAGAATACAAAACGATCTAACATAAAGGCAAACGAGTAAGAATCATTAAATAGGGTTATTTCTGGAATAACTTTTCATGTAGCTGAAAGATGATCCATTGACGCACTGGTAAAAACTAAAAGCAATAGGAGGATGCTTATTTGTCCAGAATAAAAGTTGCCCACAACTTCAAAAAATTTCCCGAACCTCATCCTAAGAGATCCAAAAACAAACTGACCTCATTTTGATATGCGATGGAGATGTTACCAGAGAGAGATTCATTCAATGTAGAGTTCATATGATTTTGAAGCCCTAAGAATAACGATATGGTTGCGCCATTCATTTCATACTCTCCGAAATCTGATAGCGCCGGGTTCGTTGCCGCGATAAAGACTGGGCTATTGTTCGGTGAGATGATGATGGAAAGTGGAGCACTTATATTGATTCCTTCATTGATCAAATCAATCTAAATAAAGAAAGCAATGAGGATATTTTCGAAAGAAATATATGTATATTTATTAGTTAGGGCAACACTTATTACTTTATGGAATATGCATATGCGGTACTTAGCGTCGTATATTTAAATCAAATTCCTTGGAAACTTGCATATGTTTTGCCCAAATTTTGCCTCGAAATCTACATAAATGAAAAAACAAAATTTATTTGATGCCTAATGAGTGAGAAATTTTTGCTAAATTTTAGTCATAAAGGATAAGCGTTTTTTAAGCAGCAGAAATATTTTTCAAAGTGCTAAACAAAATTACGGCGCACTTCGTAATGAAACGAACTCTGAACAAAGGTCATTTTTTTATGTTCGTCAGCCATCAGTGAAGTTACAGTGACGGTTATATGCATTAAAAGAAAATTTTTCCTCATAGACAATATTTTTTACTAGAAGTTTATATGCTTTACGTTTTATGCTTTAAATATTCCTAAGTAATGTTATATATCATAAATTACTGGAAAAACAAGGGACACATTGAATCATAAAACGACTTCGTACAGTGGCAAGGAGCCTTAGCTGTCTATGGTTGTATGTTAAATACGTTCACAGCACATGCGGGATATTAACTACATATCGAATTCTTCCTCCCCCCCTCCCCCCTCTTCCTCCTCCCATCCTATAGGGCAGGAACCACGTCCAAATGTGGTTTTGCCTAAAAGATGATAACGTTATGATGTTAAAGCACTTACAATAAGATATGAGAGATTAATACCGGTTTATCTACGTTCACTAAATTCACCTCAATTTTTTCGTAGAAAATGCATTTGAAATTTGTTATTTCCGGTTAACTGACCCGATTAGATCTGATAAAACGTTTCATAGAGCTTAAACCAACCTGATAAGACGTTTCACAGAGCTGACACATGAGAACTGAAGTGTAGCGATAACACTGTCGAGTGTGTTCGAAATTGCAAACGTCACTCGCATATCTTTCGATTCATTAACACCAATCGATTCGAAACCCTTAAAGTGACTTCATCAAACTACACTTACTAGATCAGGTAAAACCACAGCCTATACCTATATAATCTTTCGGATGATTCATTGCTCAGGTCTATAAAGCATCACCGTCATTACGAGGTGAGACGGAGAGGTGCGTGGGCAGGCGAATTACACCCCTTCATGGCTCATTGGGAAGGAAATTTTTGAAGCATGGTGCTTCTCTTTAAATTGGTAATTTTTCGATGAGAAATGCAAGGAACTTCTTGATATTCAATCTTTTATAACCAAAGCAAAAAGTACTTCCCCAATATTCTATAAAGTTTTAAGATTTGGATTCCCACTCAACCGCAATTCCAGTGATATCAGCAATAACCCTGTCAATTCAACAATAATGTGGATAATGGTAGAGGATCTTACTATCGGTGTCTATCTTCTGTCCTACTTGGGCACCCTAATTTCACGATGATTACATCTAAACACTTCATAAACTGAAGAAAATAAATAAATAAATAAATAAATAATATACATAATCTTACCTGTTCAACTTTATCAACGTGAATTTTGTCGCGAGGTGTGATGACTTGAATCCAGCATCCGGTAAGTGGAACATCACCATTATTACGAAGGTGGTATACGGCATTAGAGCTAGCGCCAGGCGTTACCTCAAGTAGATCGTCACAGTCAACTTCGAAACCCACATCTGACCAAAGTCACAGTCAACTTCGAAACCCACATCTGACCAACTTGTAAATCGATATGCATCATTACTTGAATTGTTCAACGCTTCGCCCGGGTGAATGGCTACCTGGAAAAAAAGTGGAATTTCAGGATTTTCGTCAAGTTTCTAACTTGTGAGAAACGTCTGATGATTAGTAACGTGATTTAATAACATAAGGAAGTGCAATTCCTGCACCAGCCTTAAATTTTGTGGATTCGTTGTATTAGCTCTGACCACCCGGATCCCTGTTCCACTAGCGCAAAAGTGGGTATTGCATGTTCCGCTCCGGCCGTCTGCGGGACAAGGGGCAAGGGAGATGAAAGGAAGCGCTTAGCGGAACTATGCATTCTTTGGGAATCAACCTCACTCGACAAAAATAGGTATAAAAGCTTTTATGGAAGCTGCAGAAAGTTGCGATGGAACGACTTTCCAACGGTGAGGAAGAGGGATCTGATGTACTTTTCTCCTCAAAAAAAGTCGAAACAGGCTGTTCAATTTCATCGCAAAGGGAGGGGGAGAGGAACAGTGCTCAGGCAATTAATGGGTGCATTTAAATCGTCTGGAAGCTAGCAGTATGGATAAACGCTTGATATTTGAGAGAAATTGTAAGAGCATCGCTTATCAATAAAGCACCCATCATAGCCTCCCGCAACTTTTCCAAATACCCGCAACGATTCTTACAAATCAATATTTGCAATTCTCACTCGCAACGTCTACCATGCCTTTCATTCAGAGTCTACTATATCTGTGATAGCACGGTCTTGTATCATCCCCACGTAGGTGTTTCCTGTTGTGCATCATTTGATTGTATTGTTACAATTATTGTTTTATTCGTATTTCTATTCTCTTTATCCCCGTTTTTGTTTGTCCGAATGGAAATCACCTCACTTATTTACTACATATGTGAGCAAAATATTGCGGCATTACAACTATATCGCTTTTAAGAGTAGGGATCAATAATTGAATGGGGAGTTCGCTTGCACATAAATGCAATGATCTGAATTCATTCCTCTTACCTAAGCTATCTAACTACATGTAGCAATGCTAATGTATTGGAAGTATACGATGAAGGATTGGAGAAAAAAGGAAATGAAAGAAAAAATCCTTGAAGGAGAAGCAAAAAAGGAACAAAAACAATGAGCTACGCAGAATCTTCTAGTCTATTTACAGCTAAAGAAGTGAAAACTATATGCAAGAAATCGAAGCGAATTGATGGAAAATTTAAGGCTTCAATGGAATCAATTATGTCGTTCATACCCGCTTTTACTTAAGAATTTCGATAAATTTATATTCAATCATTGCCACTTAAATCAGATTACAGCCAATTTAAGAAGCAAACCGCCACATAGGAGGAAGCTTCGTCACTTGGTCTATGAATATATTCGAAACGTCCGCTTTTATCGCTTTTCACGGTGACATCTTCAGAGAGAACTTTATTTCGGAAAATTTGAAGTCGAACAGGCACTTGACCAAAGCTCTGAAATTTGAACGCATTAAAAATAAAAATCAGATTACAGCCAATTTAAGAAGCAAACCGCCACATAGGAGGAAGCTTCGTCACTTGGTCTATGAATATATTCGAAACGTCCGCTTTTATCGCTTTTCACGGTGACATCTTCAGAGAGAACTTTATTTCGGAAAATTTGAAGTCGAACAGGCACTTGACCAAAGCTCTGAAATTTGAACGCATTAAAAATACAGAACTTTGAGAGTTTTCGCTTTTCTTCAGAGAAAAAAACGTTCGCTGACTAAATTTTGATCTCGAAAATCCGGTAAAGTTTCCGCTATACTGATCATGAATAATGCAAGTATTTGATTTATATTATCGCCACACATTATCTGTTTTGTCACATCGGCATTCTACTATATCTGAACTTCATCCTTTAAACGTTCACAAATAGCTGCTCATCATTTTTGATTCATCTACTTTCATATGCGCTTTCCTATCAATTAAACAATGTGCGCGTATTTTTGTTGCCAAGATGTAACCACCCTTGTTGATCACTCTACGAGAAGGCGAAGTGCCTCATCTTCATTCGCTAATTTTGTGAACCGAGCCACTGAGAAATGATGATGAAAATGTAAATGTTAGAATGAATGTGATATCTTGTATGCAATGTGCAATGTGCAGTACACAATATGCAATATGCAATATGTGAACAGTTTGCGTGAACACCACTCAATATAAGCAATCCACAGAGCTAACTGAATTACGAAGTTTAATAAAAGTAGTTGGAATTTATAATTTTCGCTGAAATTTTTCTCCGATTTCGCCTTTAATGTGCAAATTTCATTTTTCACTAGCAAATGGCACAAACCTTCTGGTCGATGAATTGAACAATTCCATGAATGGCCCGTTTATTTGTTTCGCCAATATTTGTGATATGAGTTATTATTGGTGAATAGGTAGGTTCCACTGTGAGATTCCAACTGATTACTGACTCTCCGGCTTGAGAGTCGAGAGTGACGTCAACCTTATAAGGTTGTTCACGTCCAATTGGTTGCATCCAGGTAATAATTCCATTGGACGTCACATGCATACCTTCAGCATCCGATTGCAAATTGAAGATCACATTTCCTTGCTGAAAACTTTAAAATCTATAAAAAATAAAACGCCAAAAACAACATATGTCGCCTTTAATGCGCTTTAAATATAGCAGTGATTCAGGGAATAGAAGTGCTTTAGCGGTGGATAATCACGCCAAAAACCCAGCTAGATTACTTAATATAGTGTTCCCTCGGATTGCATTGCTTCAGGTTCAAGAATCTCGATAAACTCCACGAATTATCTCGATAACCCTCTCCTCTCTCTTTCCTCAAATTTATCCTCTCTACCTTACTGAATACCTCGATATCCACCTCTCTCTTCCTAAAACGCGTCTCCCTTTCTGGAAATAAATTAGCCTAAAAAGATTTGAGGAAAACTCAGACGGAGAATTCATTGTAGAATTCATTCCATTCCAGTAATTTGATGTTTCAATGAATAGAGGAAAGGTTGTTGCAAATCTTTTTCGGGTAACGTCTTTTCAGAGAACAATCACTAATAGCTGGGATACTTGTAGAAAAACCTCTAAATCATCCTTTACAGTTTACCTTTACCTCATCTTTGCTATCGAGGTTTCAATAATATGAAGAATCGGTGATTTTCCGAACTAAAATCATCCTCACTGATCCAAAATCACCTCTACTGATCCAGGATCATATCTACTGCTCCACCCAGAACACTACAAGTAAGCCAAATTATGAAAGCAAAATGAACATATTCTCCCTTATGACTCTTTGAAAGTTCGAAACTCTCGCATCGTTTTGCATATATCAAGCATAAAAACATGCACAGAAATTCAGAATAAAGCAACCTGAAGTGGTATTTTGATATTATAGGGTTGACCTTCGATCGCTTTCGTTAATTTATCGTTATCGATGATCTCGCGATCAATGGTTGGAAGAAATTTCGTCTGAAAAGGAAAGACTGTTAACTCACATCAATGTTAAGGAGAAAATGACTTTCAAAGCTACACAGTTTTACTATGAAACTTGTGAATTAAAATAACTCATCCTAAGCAAGCTTTTGATTAATTTATTCAGAAGATAAGCACAATGAGCGGACCATTTAGAACGACTTAAAATCTTCTAACAGCACCGAAAGAACGATTGCTATGATGAAATTTTCGTGGCAAATTTTTGCCCGTGAAAAGACAAAGCTTTGTTGCAAAATTCACCATACTAATAGTAGCGATCTTCCATATATTCCAAAGAGTATCGCTGCATATTTTGTGACCAATAGCCTCTTTCCGAGCAAGAGTAGAAGTGCAAAAATGTGAGCGAATAATTTTCTGTTTTCTGCTTCAACGAATGGTTTTATTTGTTCATTATGGCTTTGAAATTATTGAGCTAGAAGATCACATAAACATTTTATTGGACTTAACCAGCTTCGTCATATGATACCAGCAATAATTCTATCGGAACAATGGTAGAAAATTAGGGGCACAACGTTGCCATATCGCAAAATTACTACTACACTATCTTCCATATATTCCAAAGAGTATCGCTGCATATTTTGTGACCAATAGCCTCTTTCCGAGCAAGAGTAGAAGTGCAAAAATGTGAGCGAATAATTTTCTGTTTTCTGCTTCAACGAATGGTTTTATTTGTTCATTATGGCTTTGAAATTATTGAGCTAGAAGATCACATAAACATTTTATTGGACTTAACCAGCTTCGTCATATGATACCAGCAATAATTCTATCGGAACAATGGTAGAAAATTAGGGGCACAACGTTGCCATATCGCAAAATTACTACTACACTTATTCTCAGTGTTTTGATAGTTCCATTAAGCTATTTTAAGTTTCAATAGCTATTGCATGCCACAGAGAAAAAGAAAAGTTTACAGCTATGCTATAACTGGACATATAGAATGGATAAGAATGATGGAAATGAGAACAAAGGAAATGACAGCACTGATGCGAAAACTCGGCAATCACTACAGAAAAAATCTCTAAGTATGAACAAGAGAAATGGCTTACGTTACCTGTTCACAGAGTATTCCAGCACGATCTAATGGACAAACACAAGTTGGGCCAATACAGAATCCAGCACATCGTAACGGATCACACTCGATATAAAATGTGAAATGTATCTGAAAGTATAAAAAAAATTTCTATAATTTCTACGTCAGCCGCTTTCACTTTGCGCAGATTCTTACGATAATATACATCTTTTATAGATCGGAAATGAGGAAAATATGAAAGAAGAAAAGTTTTGAAACGTGAAACCAATAAAGCAGAAGATTTTTTGCGGGTTTTATTATTTCTTTTTTGGTTCTCTTTGGCTAGCTTCTATAAACAACAGTTACAACGATCGGCGTTTCTCTTTATATGGAAATGTCGAGATCAATATTTTTGATGATGAAACTGAGCGTTTTATCTGATCAGCAGGCGGTTAAGCAATGCCCTGCACATTTTCCATCACTTCTTTACCCACCAGAACCATCCACGCTTTGTCTTCTCCCGCCTATTTTAACCTCCACTGCACTTGCCCTTTCACCAAAAAAGCATGAGAGATGACTACCATCTTAAGACTAAAATAATACACCATAGAAAGTGTGATTAGTTCAAGATAATTTGATAAGCATACTGTTCTTTTGTCGACAAAGGGAAGTGCCTTCTCTGAACCATAAGGAATCACGTTGAAAAGATATCGTCCGGGTAGCATAGAATGCGGTATTTCGCACTGAATTCTCGTTGAGGCTATATAACGCCCAGATGTCGCTGTACTCCCATATAGACAAATATAACGATCTGACTGTGCCCTTAAACAACTTCTATGATCCTAAAATTGCTAATCGTTGCATAAAAATTTGCTTCGGAACCCAAAAGATGTTTAATCCCACTTAACGGAAGCATTATAATTGGCGATCACTTAGTGCAAAAACATTAAAGAGTGAAAGAACATGAAATATGATTGGTGACTAGTTCAGCCGTATGATCAAAAAAATCTTTCAAAAGTCAACAACACATATTCAATGCTGCGCTTCGATAACTGCGTACTTCCTTTAAATCAAATGCAAGTAAAGTGTACTTTTTATAAATTGAAATACCATGTTCGAAGATAGATCTGGACAACAACAAATAAATCAAAATTTCATGATTTCACAAGCAATGAAATGATGGACTCTATCTTGAAACAGCAACGTTCTTTTAAATTCCAATTCAAATAAAATTTAATCTGAGAAACAGAAACGAACGTTGGAAAATCATTGCCATAAACGGTGACTACCGTTCCATCGTCTCGATGCACTCCGATCGCCGGTGGCAAAATGAACAACGCCACCGAAAGAGCGTCGCATTTATCCCTTGCACAGATGTCGCATGCCGCACCTATCCAATCGCCACGACAAACACATACCCTAAATAGCGGCCAAATAACCGCAGTTGCTGACGACTTTTTCACTAGAAACATCTGGAAGGACAATATCTTACAAAATTCCTCACTTAGTCAGCAAAGTGCTCACAAATGGTTGTGGAGGTGTAGTGATAGTGAAAATTATATTATGGTTTAATGCACTATCCATTCTTCGAGGCTCTTCGATCGCCTTCCCCAGTGACGATCGCTGTCATCGCCGCCGTCAGGAAGGAGGAAGATATCAAAATAAAGGGAGATCGCGTTGGGCTCTGTGTCCATATTCGACGGTGTTGCCTTGAGCCGTGAATCGCGGGCTTTAGCCCGAAGTCGAAATCATGATTGCCGAGGTCGACACTGCGAATAATTCGCTTGCTAGTAGTCGAATACCACGTAGGAGTCGAGATCCGCGGAGTCCATCGGTACAAGTACCACGCTCGGTCGTCGTTACATACAATCCTCATTTCGCTGCACTGGACACACTACGGCGATTCGCGAGTTCTTGCTCGCTGCTGAGAAAACATAATTTTTTGGAGAGGCGAGATGGCTCGCCAGCCTTCGATGCACGCTGTTGAGGGATGCCATGACGCCGTCTTCGGCCAGAGGCGATAGCTGCCCGAGAGCTTCCGACGATCCTCGCTTCTAATGGCGTCGGCCTGTGATTTATCTCTGTGCCCTGAGTCACCTTCACTCTCCGAAGATTCGCAACAGGAAAGTAACTGAGCTGCCTCATTCTCTCCCGTCCCGTAAGCATGATCACCAAAAAATTCAGTTTGCTCATCGCTGTCCCACACCAAAAACTACCTTCAGGAAACTGTATCACGCTAAGAAAATTGACTGAAGGTCTAAGAAACATCACTATGACTCTTACTAACCTGGAATTGGGATCACAAGTTCCATGAACGCATCTAAGCTCGCACTGCGCGCACGTCGATCCTTCGCATACTGAACAATCATCGCCCAAATAGCCAGGAGCACACTCGCATAAGTTGGGTTTAACACAAGTTCCCGAATTTGAGCAGTTGTTCAAGCGATCACAAACAGCGCGTGAACAAAATGGTGCCGTCCAACCGCTCTCACATACGCATTCACCACCCACACATGAACCATGATTGTTACATCCAGTTATCGAGCAATTTGTCGTCGGTTCATTGCAACTTGCACCTGTAATGGAAGCTAGTAAGGATGAATACCCAGTGTTGGGCAAAAAAAATTTATTTCAAGGAGAACCAGATCACCAAGAGTTTTCGGATGATTGTACAACTTTCACGGATGCTTTTATTGCGATGTGTCTACAAGAAATCCTCGCATCACAGTAGTAAGGAGAAAATTTTCATGCATTGGCGGTTATTTCTTTCCTTGCCAAAATGCCAACGAAAACTTTTGACCGTTTAATTTTTATTCAAAAAAGTATTTTCCTTGATGGTCTTCAAGAGCGAAATAATGGTCAACAGGTGAAAGTATTGCTTAAGGTAGCCTGATATGAGCCTTTTCCTAAAGGTCTAAGAGCATAAGAACAGAATTATTCGTAAATTGTCATGGCCATCCTAAAATGCCTGCTGGATCAGTTTCCTCAAGGGATTTTCTTCCGAAATTGGGAGCAACCTCTAAGAGTACCGAATCTGGCCAGTATGCTTTAGAATATTAGTCTGACGCCCTATCATCCACTTGTTTTGAACATCGCGCATGTGCACAATAAGACTAATTCATTTTGCAAAAGTTAACACTTTTGCTCTTGCATAGGTTATCACTTCATGCGAGGCTATGCGTAGAAAGAGGTCAAACGATCCGCCGCTTCACCACCCCCTCTTTATAATCCTCTGTTGCCTTCTATCCCTTCCTTCCATCCACCCACATCAGTAGAATACTCTTCGCTCACGGATTGCTTTAGATGAAGTATTTGGGAATGACTGAAATATTCCTTGGCGGAAGCTGCGGGACGCATCGAAAATTTGTTCTCAAGACAGCATCAAAATCACAATACATAAATCTGATTCAGAAAGGCATAATACGCTACAGTGGACTCCCCTGGTACTTTTTTGCACTTGAATACTTTCAAGTTCAAGTTATCTAATCAATATTGGTTATGTAAAATGAATGTGGAAAGAGAAGTTATGTAGCATACCTTGATACACTGGATCGCAGAGACACTCATTAAGTGAGACACATTCACCATGACCACTACAGTTGGCGACTAATTCACATGATGGCCTCGAGCAATCAACCTCCAGCCATCCATCATTGCACTGACATAAATTCGGTGCAATACAATAGCCATTCGTTGAGCAGCTGTTCAACGATAGGCAAGATATTCGTGAACAATCCTCTCCAGTAAAACCCGACTCACATAAGCACTGGTTGTGACCTGATTTTAAAGACGATCTCTTAAAAATAAGCAGCAAAAAAAGGTTCAATAAACAAGTAATTTGGGTAGTAATAGCAAAAATAAAAGAATTGTAAAAAAGAACATGTGAATTCTATGAAATCGGCGTTAGCTTCATTTAGTTAACTTTTAGAAATAAAATAATAATATTTAATTGCTCTTCACTGATATGATCGATGCCAATACCCGCGTAACTTTTCCTTTGTTGCCGCTTGAAAAAAGAAACTTTCTCCCTTTTAAAAACAAGTAATCACTAACTTCTATAAATAACAATAAATGTGCTCTCCAAATACTGCATTTGAATCTCGAAATTTCTAAGTGAACTTCCGAACTTTAGCATCCTCACCAATGCATTGTCCGTTCATCGAACAATTTGAAATCGCTATGCAATCGTCAGCAACTGCAGCTGCCCGCTTCAAATTGACCGGACGAATTTTCGCTATTCCTGAAAATTTCAGGAGCCCAAAAAATTAAAAAAAATTCCGGTATTTGGCTAATTTTTTCCGTCATCTCATCATTTCTATAAATAATGCAACTTGCTGAATTTTATAGCACATCCACGACTTTGCCTACTGATGTGAAACATGCGCGATGAAAGACTGACTAAGTAAGTCATAGTCCACAAAACCGCAGTAAACAGCAGCACTGATTGTAAAAAACTGCTCCAAAAATGACATTCTACAAAAGGAATTCAAGTTAAAATGTATTTCATGTTAGTGTTTTCCTTTTATCCTATTTAACGATGAGAATTTCACAGCTGCTACATGCAGATTTCTTCTTTTTTTCTAAGTTCTGATTCGATGAATAAATACAAGTGGAAAAACACTGATTTTCTATTCTCATGTTATTTCCGTATGCAACAATGAAATATTTTTTCAATATTGATGCTTCCAGTTGTTTCGTGTTTGGTATGTAATTTTCATATTTTATCCTTTTTTGTTCCAACTTGAACAAGCTTTTACCTTTTCTTTTATTTATTCTATCAAAATAGATGCTTTATTATTGTTAAAAAGGAATACCTCTCGAATGATCTGTCCTTCCATCGAGAACCCTCTTTTCTATCGACTCATCATCTTCATACCCCCAATAGTTATTCGCTGCATCCAATGACTAAATAAATAACACTCCGCATTATTATCGGTCATTCAATAAGAGTCAAGAATAGTTTTCTTCACAAATCTCTGTCTTTCTTTCCTTCTCTCCCTCTTTCTTCATTTACGAAATGGGATTGCGTTAAATAACTACACCACGGAACTTTTGTCAATATAAAATGCTACCTTCCAGCTGAAAAATCTTCCCCAAGTTTCAAAGAAAAACACAAAATATAAACAACTTTTCAAAGGTGAAGAAGTTCTCTAAATATTTTTCATGGAAAGCTTGCATATTGCTTTAAATGTATAAAACAGTTGATAAAATTTCAAACTTTCAATATTGTTCCGCAAGGAAAAACTTTAACACTGATATATAAGTTGGAACTTTAGTAATACTTATAAAACTAAACAATAAAGTGGAATGGGATTTACCTACTTAGATAAAATAAATTTATCACGGTTAGAATATGAAAAATTAGCGAAGCATGATCTTCGAAATGTAAGTTATCTTAATAAGTGAGCAAATGCACTGCTGAATAAAAGGATTTTTTAAAAGTCTTACATCGTTCTGAAGAAATTCCACTTCAAGGTCGAATTGTTCGAGATGATTATTAAATTCGTTCTCATTTATCCTGAAGAATGGTGAGCCGACGATTAACGATCCTCGAACATTCTCGTTGCGTTCGAATTTATTGCCATGAACACTACCATTGAAGGGATTTTGATTATTCGCTATCATATATAAACACCACGCACCCTTATTGTTCGCCCATAGATTATTTGAGATTTCCACTTCGAATCGCCTCGAATGCTGCAAAATTTATGTTGGTTTAAAAAATCTCAAAATAAATGTTACTGTTTGTTTATCAATACTTTGCTTTGAACTGGCTTAATTAGAATTCTTAACAAACTTGGTGAGCCCAGTTTTATAATTCATTGAAGCGGTAAACAATGCGACGTATATAAGATCATCAAAGTTCATAGCATATATTCAAAGTGACTAATCATCACATTCATAATGTGTAGTTCAAACTCGCAATAAGACTGCTATTTCGAAATAAACCAGCAATAACAAGCACGAGCATATTTCATAATTTCCTATCTCCATTCGTATATTTAGCAACAATTCTTGGCTATTGCCCAATTCACAAAACTGAGTTACATAGCTGAATCATTATCTCAGTGCATTAATACAGCTTTACCTTATCAGGTGCCACTTCAATAATTGCAGTACCACTTTTCGTATGTTCATTATTACTAATGAAATTATTGTTATGAACTGTTGTAATAACAGACGATTCCATTCGAGTACGTAGAACGAAATTATTATTCGAATCGAAACGATTTCCAATTAACATAAATGATGAAACTTCCATAATCGATTTATCCACACCATCTCGATTGTGCTGTAAAGACTGAGTCAATATGTTATTTGTCCTTCATAGATAAGGCGAAAATACATGCTTCCTTTTAATCTTTAATCACTTTAAGCTCTCATGTAAAAATCGCATAATTAAGCAGCAGAAATTTAAATATTTGCAATAACCAATGTTTATTCTATCAAGAAAAAAAGCATCAGCTGAACGAATTGCTTCTCTTAGAAAAAATTTATTCGATAAGGTGGATGAAGATTAGACTGTATCAGAAGAAAAAAGCGCTATACTTGTGTACTTTAAAAATACAATCGGCTTTCAGAGGTTTCGCATAACCCATGGTCATGTCGACTACAGAAGCGCCGTTCTAAAGTGAACATCAAAACATTTCACTTTTAATGCCGCATTTAAACTCCCGCAGTTAGAAAGCAACAAATATTCTTCACTCGGCCATAGTTAAGTGATTATATTATGAAGACAACAAGTAATCAGTATCATTAATATCGGTAATTAGGTACTTTTCAGTATTTTTTCCTATCCAACTATTGCTAATGGAAGAGCAGAACAATATCTATAGGTTCAGACTGTTTTTTTTAAACGGTGATCTACGAATCCCCACAAATTTCAAGCCGGTGTTTGTCAAGGGAAAGCTATTTTACAAACGATACCTTCAAAATAATAGTAGCACTGGGAACGGTATTGGCATAGAAGAGCGATGAACCAACGAAGACCGACTTGTAGGAGGTAAGATCAATGAAGAGTCCTCCTCGACCCCTTTCCTGCCTCGATATGGTAATATTCTCGATGTGAACAGCATTAATCGAATATCGCGAATTTTGCTCAATACGTATAGAAAATGAACCGCCGTTTTCAATCTGAAGTATAATAAAGAACAATCAATTACAGACACGGTATAGTTTCCCTTACAGTTAGGAATTGTGCACTGGAAAGAGTAATAAATCTTTACCCAGTGGAGTTTAATGATCCTTCTATATCAGTCCACAATGAGGTCCTTAATTTATAAATTATAGAAAATTAAAAAGTTGCAGAAAAATTTCAGTTTGTGAATGCACTTTAATGAGACTAATAAAAATGCAGTAAAAAATTTTAAAAAAAGACAATGAAAACAACTGAAAAGAACACAGCACTTTAACATAACATAACAAAGCAACAGCACTTTCTGATGAAGACTCACCGTTATGTTTTGAAGAGTTATGTTACCGGAGGGATCTTCGAAATCAATACCCATCTCGGCATTCTCTCTCAGGATAGCATTTCTGGAAATTATACACAAAATTTGCATATTTTCCTATGAAATTAACGGTGAACTATTATATACTTGAGAAGCCTTTACCTATAAAAATCCTAACAGAAATTATTCGAGTTTTTTGTGCGGGATCTCATGTTTATACAGTTGACCATCATAAGTGATATCATATTCTTTGAATAATTTCAAGAACGCTAATATAGCGATATTCGCAAATAAATAAAAGAAAGAGGGGCTATACTGAACAATCTTGGTGTTTGAGGTAAAGTGCACTGATATCATAAAAATTTAGGAATCCAGGTGAAATGATAGACATTTCGTGAGCTCGATTGTTCAAGGATAGCGCCCTTCGAAGTTTTTCGATGATTTAAATTTGTTAGTGGAAGATTGAAGCAAATTCCAAATTTCTTTCAGATAGAATAAAATGGCATGGGGGTGAGGGTCGGGGATGTGGGCAGCGCAACAAGTCAGCGAGAAAAGGTTCACAGTGCTCGCCTTAGAGTGACTGGCGCATCGCGTCGATTGATTCGAATAGCGCTGCCTAACGATGAAATGATGCTGCTATACCCAAGATCAATGTTCTCTGAAGATTCGCGGGTAATTTCGATACCCATTCGAAGTGGACGAATAATTTGCAATGCGTTAAGATGAACGAATGCAGAGTCGATCACCAACGCCGAAAGTGCATCTTCCAATACGCAATGATTTACCACTAACGTCCCTCCTGTGAATTAAGGCGAACGTAATTATGAGATCAATTTAAAATCATTTTAACTACAAACTCATACTGCCCGTTTTTTTCGCAGTAACAGCACTCATAACGGTGGCTATTCACTAATGTAGCAAATCACAATAGGAAACATCCTTTGACTTGTTAAAAAATCGGCTTGCAGTTTACTAACGATCTACTTTACCATTCCACAGTAAACATTTTCCTCTGCCTATGGTTGCAGTTGTTAAAAAACGCATGGTGAAGAGAACTTGTACTTTACAAGTATTATTAACGCAGGCAATCTGAATCACGCTGATATCATTTTAAAAAATTTATACATTTCGGCTGTTTTTCTATAAGAAAAGAATAGCAGTTTTACTTTAATCTGGTGCCACTCCCTTTTGGCACATCACCAATTACCTATATAACATTAATGCATCATGCCAACCATCTACAGAGGTTAAGGAGAGATGCTCGTAACAAAGGATTGATGTGTAAATTAATACATGTAGAATTCAAATACTATAGATAATTTATTCTATAATAAATCAGCAAGATGACTTATGCAATGTTACTTACTCGGTTTAACGACGATGCCGGACCAAGGTTCTCCGCTTGTACTTCTAATTATAATTGGATTATTGTCTTGTCCACTAAGATGTAATGTTCCTGCAAGTAGTAAACTCAAAACACAGATGAATGTTTGCAGTTGCGAGTTGCCTCACACATTGAACGGAGATATTGTCATGACGTGAAATTTGGCTAGTTTTTTGGGGTATTAAATGTGCAAATGATTTTCTGAGTTTAATGTTGAAAGCAGTGATCACCCCGGAAACGAGCGATCATAGAATAAAATAAAAATGGGCGCAGATGTCGAATAAGTGAGAATGCTACTGGTGTCGACTGAATGAATATGGTTATCCAAACTAGCACTTGTAAAGTATTTATGAAAGCATGAAGAAAGGCCTTTACAGTTTAAAAAATGTTTTGCTAGAAGTAGTCTTAGGAGGAAATTTTCCAAAAAAATTCCAAAAGTAAAACACAGATTTACTAAAAAATTTTCAAAAGTAAAACAGAGAGGAAATGTATGTGGTAAAAACAATACCTGAAATTACTATTCCTTTTCCCTGCTGAAACAGTAGCATGGCTCCCTCTTCGAAGACTGACGTCTCTCCTTCTTCAACGAAGAGAGTTTCGTTCATGACGTGAAATTTGGCTAGTTTTTTGGGGTATTAAATGTGCAAATGATTTTCTGAGTTTAATGTTGAAAGCAGTGATCACCCCGGAAACGAGCGATCATAGAATAAAATAAAAATGGGCGCAGATGTCGAATAAGTGAGAATGCTACTGGTGTCGACTGAATGAATATGGTTATCCAAACTAGCACTTGTAAAGTATTTATGAAAGCATGAAGAAAGGCCTTTACAGTTTAAAAAATGTTTTGCTAGAAGTAGTCTTAGGAGGAAATTTTCCAAAAAAATTCCAAAAGTAAAACACAGATTTACTAAAAAATTTTCAAAAGTAAAACAGAGAGGAAATGTATGTGGTAAAAACAATACCTGAAATTACTATTCCTTTTCCCTGCTGAAACAGTAGCATGGCTCCCTCTTCGAAGACTGACGTCTCTCCTTCTTCAACGAAGAGAGTTTCGTTCATTCTGCAAATCAATTTCAAAACGTTTGCTCATATCGCTATTACAACAATCATTCACACTTGACTGATTTCAGTGCTCCAATTTTTTTATTTGCATGAATAAAAAATGACCAATCAGTATTACATAGTAATAAAAACTCACAGATTTTTTCATCCAATATGTTAATGAACCTCTTTCTCTGAGAACTGCTTCCGTTAGGAAGTGCAATTTAGCTACCGGTTGATACTGCCAAAAGTTAGCCACATACACCACAAATATTTCTAATTCCTTTTATACAACGCTGTAGCATTTCATGCACCTCTCTAACTACTATACAGCGGTCTTTGGAATCATTTATATTTATTCACAAAAAAAACGGCACTACTTAGCGTAACATGCAAAGCGTTTTGCAAAAAAAAGCTCAAATAAAATGTTAAATATCAGAGATTTAATTCGACACTATATAATAATGAGATTGAAGAAGAACATTCACTATCAGTTGTTAGCATTGAATAAGTGCTATTAAAAATAATAAGAAGCTCCCTAAACTCTTTGTCTTCTCATAAAATCGGAATCGACAACATAGTAAAATCAGATACATAATCATACAATCATATAAGCGCATTTCCATCCTAAGCTAATTTCCACTCCTTCGCATGTCTTAAACTTGAGATAGTTAGAAGTGCCGCGATGGTTATTTGAACTAAACGAATGCTGTAAAACGCATTCATAAAATATACAAAATACAGTGTGCATACAAATATACATATACAAATCATACAAAAAACGATACATATACGCGCATATACAGTGTACATGTGTTGTGTATTAGTGCATAGCGCATAAAGTGTATAAAGTGTATATACGTATAAGTGTACAAAGTGTGTATTGTATGGTGTATAAAGTGTGTACTGTATAAAGTGCATAGATGTGTACAAAGCGTATACTGTATAAAGTGTATAGAAGTGCATAAAAAGATGTACGTAACGTATAGAGTTTGAAAAAGTGTATAAAAGGACGGGAAAGTATTTCAGTGAGAGTACTGCATAAACAGTGGTCCTGAACTTTCGACGGAGGCCATTCTCGAACAGGCACCATCCATAATGTGAATGGTGATATAATTAAGAAGTTGATTTGAGTATTGTATTCACACTTACCTATAACCCACTGTCCTGATCTCTAATATGCAAAGTAAAGAAGTTGGACATACCACTCAAAATTGACCTATGCAGCACAGTTTACCTGCTGCATATTGAATTTCCTAAAATTGATGAATCGATTTCACACCTATAATTCCCTTCAATGCTATTATTCGATAGTTACAAGCCAACGGCGATTAAACCGTGAAGTGACTTTTTAAGGTGCTTTCAAAAATGCAACCTTTCTAAGGTTTATTTATTTCGAAGAGAAGTTTTCATACAGCACGTATTAATTATCAACGCATATACTCATACATATATGTACATCGCTCATGTTCAAATCAAGCAAAGAATGATATCGAATTATCGATCAGATCATTGATAGCTGACGATCGAATTGAAGAATCATACTAAATTTCATTTCGAAAGCAATGCATTTTTTTCAAGAAGAAGAAATTACAACTCCAAGCAAATACGACCAATCATTTGAGAAGTCAAATAAAACCATTTATTAACGTACGGACTCATCAAATTCGGCTGTTTTACTGAGGTCGCAAATAATGCCCCAAATTGGTTTCGTCCCTCTCAGACTACATGCCATTTCCGATATTGCTTTTTCGTTTTCGATTTCATTCACTCTTTCTTCTTTTCTTGTACTCAACACGCTCGACGGATATGCTAAAGCTGTCGCTGTGGTTATGCGATCTATAAATACGATCGATGAAATCGCTGTCGTCAGCGCATTTTGTTGTGCAGACAATCCTGTGGCAGGCATGGTTGACGTCGAAAGTATTGTCTCTGATCGTGCAGATGTCTCCTCCATAGAATCTGGAAGTTTCGACATGCCTTCTGAAGGAAGCGTGGCGATATGACCTGTATCCTCCGCATCATTAGTAGTACTTTCTGAGGGTTGACTCGTTTCAATACTCAACATTGTTTGTTGGTGTGTAGTTGAAAACCGAGAAAATTCGACTTGAAACGACGACGTCGTAGACCTCTCAAAGGTTGGTGAGGTCATATTGTAAGTATCATTGGAAAGTCGTTGCGCACCGGTGACAGATGATTGTACTGAAGAACCCGAGATGAGCATTTCATCCGGATTCGTTATGTAAGGTGGTGTTCTTGATGGACTAGACGTACCTTCACTAGCAGTTGGGAGAGCTTTAGAGGTGGATGAGGCAGCTAGGTCTACTGAAATGCCTTCAGAAGATGTAGGCATTGCTGGAGCAGAAGTCATTAAGGAGGGATGATGATCCTCGTACGACGGAAGCAGCCAACTGTGTGAGTGTGCAGATTCTGGTGACGGACTTGTCACACTCTGCAACGTACCATCCGGAGAAACCAAATATACTGGTGCCGTGCTCCATAGACGTAGGAATTCAGTAGCTAAAGGCTCCCTGGTCTCTAGATTTTCATCGAGTGGTCGTGTGTATATGGGCACAGATGCCGTAGATACCAGGATCGATCCATGATAACCTTCCGTATCACCTGCAGCTGAAGTTGTCTTTGGCTGCTCTCCAAAACCTATGCTTGCTTTATTCATAGTCTGCGCTTTTCTCGTAATCGATGGTAAAGCTGTGCTTGAAACAACTGGCTTTCCCGTTGCGTTTCGCTCGCTTTGCGTCCAACTTGAAGGATGGTCTTCAATCAGTATTGATGTCTTCTTCGCTGTCGTAGTCGACTGACTAAAACTTTTTGTTGATTCAGGTATAGCGGATATATTACTTTCATCAGTTGTCTTCATTTCTATTTGCGAAGTCTTATTGGTTTCTGCTGATTCGGCATTAGGCCTTAAAGTTGTTGTTGAAGACAATGATTCCACAGTGGAGCTATCGGCAGGTCCAGCGTTCGGCAATCCAACCTCCGTAATGGTGGCCGCTACATTTGTACCTCCGCTAGATATAGAAGTATGCTTCAAAGTTGTTGTTCCCTCAGTAAATGACGCAGCAGTGCTTCTACTGGGTATTAAGATTTCCCCGCCGGTCGTAGTAGATGATGTCGTTTGAATGGCGGAATTGTCGCTGTCAGTCGCTGTAGACTCGCCTATTGTAGTAGTAATATCCTGCCTACCTTCGGTATTGGTCACTGTAAACTCTCCTGTTGTAGTTATCTCCATGGGTGTTGTTATTGGAAGAAGCATATCGTCTGGACCTGTCGTATAGATGACAGTTATCTGTCGCGATGAGTCAGCTGAAAAAAAGAACTGTTGATCTATGAGTGAAAAAATCTTGGCAACAAATGGATAGGAAATAATTATTGTTTCAATAAACGTATAATGACCCTCAGGTTCGATCCATTTAGCAACATAGTGGTCGAACCGTTTTCAAAATCGAAATTCGACAGGATCGGTGAACTTCATCTGTCGAATAAATTAGGCCATAAATATAGCGATTATTTTTCCTTACATAAAGAATTGAATGGCTATTTAAGCTTTCAGGGGTAATGAATGATGAGGTGCTACTTTACTTTTACCGAAGAACACTTCAGTGTTCTTCGGTAAAAGTAAAGTAGCAGCGTACTTATGGATAAAAGCAGCGTACTTTTTTGATCTGACGTTGCATCTGATGACTGAGTTCTTCTTGAAGACGATGACATAGGAGAAGGATCTGATAAAGTTTTGGCGAGTATTCCATTGGTGTATTCGTTTGACCTCATGCGGTGCGTGACTGTGAATGGTAGTGATGAAAGCGTGAAAGCGGTGCGCATAGGTTCTTGAGTGTGTGATAGATACAATTGGGAATAGAATGTGGAAGGAGTATCTGATATCGAATGGGATGAGTTGAAAAACACCGCACCCAGATGTTGACTATTTAACTGCGGGACTTTTACAGCTGTTGGAATTGAGGTTGTCAAGGGTGAAGGAAAATGGGGAAATGAAGTTTCATTATGTTTCGGATTTGCAACAGTAGAGAGTTTTTGATGGTGTTCACTGAAAGTGGGGAAAACGAGAAGGCTTTCCAATGTAACTGACAACGCATCTGAGGGTTCTTTACTCGAGAAGCTTGCCGTTAGCTTCGGGAAGGCAGTGGTAGCTAAGAAACTATTCCTGTGATCGGACGATTCTTTCGACATCGGTCGAATCTGTACATTATTTGAACTTTCATCCGATTGTAAAATCGTTGGCTCAGGGGAAACCGTAGTAGATATGTGCATCAGTGAGGCAGCAGCCGAAGGTTCAGTGGGGATGGGGAAGAAGAGTGCAGAAGGCGTGGCAACCTCAGCTTTCGTTGGCTGAACCGTTGACGATCGTGAGCTTAATGTGGAAGCGAAAATAGCGTCAAGTGGCTTCTGTCCGTCGAAAATTGCTTTTGTGGGAAACCATGCGGCAGATGCAGTGATAGTTGCTTCATAGGGTTGTGTTACCATTTGTTGCAAAACATCCGTCGGAGATGACAGACGTGTGGATGAATGTGAAACCGCGGGAGTGTACCAAATGGCTGATAACGCATTGAAAGAGCCATCTTCGATGCCGATTCGGCTTTCTCTACTATCTGTGATAGGCCATGCATAAACTGTGGCCAAGGTCGCAGTACTAGGCGCTATATCAGCGGTCGGCAATTGTTCTTTTGTGAAGCATGGCGGAGTTTCAGTTATAGGAACAAAATTTATCGGTGATAAGGATGGAAACGTTAGTGACGTTTTAGACGAATTTGTCGATTTTCCTGAAAGAAGAATGCACAAGAATTCTATGGAAATTTTTTGCCCTCTGAAAATTATAGCATTCGCAAGTGAGCCGAAGTTACTCAAGACCACTATAAGTTGAGATGTTTTGACAAAGAAAAAAATGAATAGATATAAGGAGGAGAACGCTGATCGTATTCCTCATAATTGTAGTTTCGTGTTTGATCATTATATCACTGAAAGTGCAAAACGTTGTGCTGGATTCATGCCAAAGTGGAGCGCAAGCAGCAGTGTTAACCTAAAGAAAAGTAACGTTTCGAAAAACAGCTTCACAATGAAGGATAACAGTAAGTAGAAACGCGTATTACTTACCTCCCAAATCCACTATCGTCGATAGCATATCAGGAGAGGGCGATACACCAGGTGTCGAATTTTTCGAACTATTATCAGGTTCTTCTGTCGTATGCAAAGCACTAGTCTGCCTCGCCAGACTTGATCCGGTTTCTGCATCAGCTGTCGGAATCGATGTTGCCAACGTTTCCTCAGTGTTATTGAAAAGTATGGTGCTGACCGCAGTGACGGAGATGGAAGTTGGACCCGTGTTCGATGAGTGGCCCTGTGAATTGTCCAATGAAGAAGAGTAAGATCGGGTAGGCGTCTTTGTTGTTGGTGAGAACGACATTAATGAGGAAGTCAAAGTCTTCTCAGTAATTGTTTGAATCAGTGTCGGTTTTGCTGCAATCTCTTCAGAATGGACATTCCCATGTGGGGTAATGAGAGCATATGTTGATGAGTTCTCGGGTGGGCGAAATGTAGATTCGATAGGTCCTTCTGTTGTTGAATCAGTGATATGCACCAACGGTTGGAGATTTTCGAAATCATCGATTTTTTCACAATCGTGTTTACCACCATCAGAAAGAACAGCGACAGCGATCGTTGAATTGCGTCCCCTGTCATCTGTAGCAACCGCCGTCACACAAAAAAATGCTCCCTCGTGTGGTAGTTCCTTTTCCACGATTATCTCTCCTAAAAGATATTTTATGCATATTTCGCATGTGTGCGTATGTGATCATAGACTGCATAACATTATGCATACATGATTTTCAAACTTGACCTAGTAATTACCATTGCAAGATGAAGAGTTTGTAGCTCAGTGAGGATAAGCTATGCTAGCGTGCAAGAAGATTTTGGTTCAATTCTTTCTAGTCTCATCTTGTTTTCAGATAATATTTCACAGACAACTCAACGTGACTGAAAACTGTCCAGAAAGGCGTTTGTGGAAGACGCGTTTCAGAACTGGATGGAAACGAAGCCTTGAACATGTTCTATTCACTAGAGGTTTCGATCTACGAGTGGCAAAACTTGAGGAGAGGTAACCTCCCGACAATTTTAAAGGGTTATTTCCATTAATCAATTCATTACAAGTGACTGATCCAAAGGTGCTCTCATAACCTATTTCTGTGTATGACTAATGCTGACTCATAATGAAGAACGACGGCAATCCTCCTGACAAAACTTCACGGTCGGGAATGTGAATACTTAAACCTGGACGCTTAAAGCATGTTGATAGATAACTCAGAATCAGAACATTCAATGAACAGTAAGAGGTGATAATCGCATTATTAAAAAGTACTCGACAACTTCTAAAGAAATGTTCGAATTCTTTGATACCTGAGTCAGAACGTATCGAAAAATACTCTGCAGCTTCGTCGTTTGCATAGAGATTATAGGTTAGTTTCGAATTCGTTGGCGATAGAGCAGAAATTTTTGCAATAACCATGCCAATATTTGGCCAATTTTGTCGTATCAAAGGCACTCGATAGAGAGGAAACTCAAACACTGGTGCCAAAAAGTGCTCTGGATTTCCATAGATCACTTCGTACATCAAACCGTTTCTCGCATCCGATGGATAGACATCGACGAAGTGCAATAGCTTCTTAAAAAAAACAGTGATATAAAGGAAGAATTAGTTTTCATTCATCTGCATCAGAATACAGCCATTTGGCCAATAGCAGTATCAACATTTGGCTAGTTTTGTCA
Source organism: Baylisascaris schroederi (assembly GCA_006503575.1). Taxonomy (NCBI): domain Eukaryota; kingdom Metazoa; phylum Nematoda; class Chromadorea; order Rhabditida; family Ascarididae; genus Baylisascaris; species Baylisascaris schroederi. Next base: position 52,384 of record QEWY01002709.1, read on the forward strand.
TACCGAAGGTCTTCGTTTAACAAGAAACTCAGACAGTGCTACCAAATATTAGTGCCAATTATTATTTAAGCTTATCAGCTATCACTATCACAAAGGCAAAAAAAATGACGTGAAATTTGGCTAGTTTTTTGGGGTATTAAATGTGCAAATGATTTTCTGAGTTTAATGTTGAAAGCAGTGATCACCCCGGAAACGAGCGATCATAGAATAAAATAAAAATGGGCGCAGATGTCGAATAAGTGAGAATGCTACTGGTGTCGACTGAATGAATATGGTTATCCAAACTAGCACTTGTAAAGTATTTATGAAAGCATGAAGAAAGGCCTTTACAGTTTAAAAAATGTTTTGCTAGAAGTAGTCTTAGGAGGAAATTTTCCAAAAAAATTCCAAAAGTAAAACACAGATTTACTAAAAAATTTTCAAAAGTAAAACAGAGAGGAAATGTATGTGGTAAAAACAATACCTGAAATTACTATTCCTTTTCCCTGCTGAAACAGTAGCATGGCTCCCTCTTCGAAGACTGACGTCTCTCCTTCTTCAACGAAGAGAGTTTCGTTCATTCTGCAAATCAAACAGATTTCAAAACGTTTGCTCGTATCGCTGTTACAACAATCATTCACACTTGATTTATTTCAGTGCTCCAATTTTTTTTTGCTTACATGAATTAAAAATGACTATTTAGTACTACGTAGTTATAAAAAGTCCTCATAGAGTTTTTCATCCAATATGCTAATGAACCTCTTTCTCTGAGAAATGCTTCTGTTAGGAAATGCAATTTAGCTACCGGTTGATACTGTCAAAAGTTAGCCACATACACCACAAACATCTCTAATTCCTTTCACACAACGTTGTAGCACTTCACGCACCTCTCTAACTACTATACAGCGGTCTTTGAAATCATTTATATTTATCCACAAAAAATAATTTTAAAAAAAGAAAAGTGTTGTACAAACATTTGTGAAAAAGATGGACGGACGTAATTTGTAGATTCCATTAGAAGGAATTGATCGACAACTGGAGGAGCCTTTGAAAGGGCAGGCGTAATTAATGCAGGCATTAGAGAATCATCCCAACGAGAATCACATATACGCTCCGAAACCTGCAAATTTTATTTTGACTAGCCAATTAGTCTCATTATAGACCCAACGGAATGAGTCCGTTGGCAATCTAGAAAATTTTTCTGACCGTACAGCCATCGAGATGCAATTTCTCAGATACATCAGAACAGTCTTTAACCCTTATATATCGTTACTTTCACATGAAAATGATCAACAGGAAACCACAAAATGTGGAAGAAGCTCACTAGGTATGTCAGTCTGTAGAAACTATGCACTGAGTTATACAATCAAGGAAGCGCACTTACGCTCACCTGATATTTTGTTCGCTACATAGCATAAATGAAACGGAGTGGGGGAAGGGAAGGGGGAATTCGGTTATGTTTTGTGACTCAGTGCATAAACACCTGAGCTTTTTAAATATGAAGCTTAATTGAAGAGAATAATATTGTGACGTCGCTTTTTTAAGCACTAGATCGGTGAAAATATATGTTTTTCGAGTATCCATTACATTAAGCATTGATTTAGATTGCACTCGCCTGGGAGGATGCAGCCACTGCAACTTTATTCCACTAACTACAAGAAACACCATCATCAACTGCATAAGAGTTTGGCGTGACATGAGCGAACTCATCATATGCTACTCTTAATGACTTTCAAAAATGATCATTTTGCATTAGAACGAATTAGCACCTAGTCGAAACATTATGAGTAGTTGGCCACTACTCATAACTGCCAGAAATCGGCTAAATTGATGCATAAATCAAAGAAATAACGAGTGCTACTCGTTTATTAATCCACTAACCTCTATTTCTTTATCAGTGCCCCAAAAGTTGTTCATTGCCAAGACCAGTTCATTACCGTTTCGTATACCCGTTCTTAGTTCACACTGTGCTTGTACATTCTCGAATCGATTCGACGTTACGTTGGCATTTGAAATAGCGAATGCGGCCACATCGATTGCTAGATTCGAGATTAAAACATTCGATGAGAACGTGAGTCGTGCCATACTAGGTATTGCATATCGTTCAGCGCTTCCAATTTGCACTATGTTCTCCATCGTATTGCGTAGAAATGTATTGCCATTTATTTGTAAACGACTCCATGAAGCTGTAACCTAGCAAAAATAATTCCGTTCCTTTAGCCTCTAGGATTGGCCATAGCCAAAAGCAATGGAAGAGTAAACTGGCTCAAGTTGAACAAACATAAATTAAAAAGTTGTCAAAAGTAGAAAGGACCAATCTGGAGAAATATGCAAATGAGCTTAACCAATGAGATTTTCGTCGGAAACAAGAAGCACAATGTGATTCACATGCTAACGGGTCCCTCACATCATCTAATCAAACATCTAATCATTCCAGTATGACGAGGTATATGAAGTTGTGACAGAATATGGTTAATTCAAAGTGGAATTCGAAGAAGTAAATAGTATTATAGTGGAATAAAATATATTTAAACAAACTTTTATTGTCTTCAAGCGTTTTCACTTCCAGCACCGAGCTTGGAATACTCGTTTTCAGTAGTTGATTGTACCAGAATAGATTGTCCTTTATTTGAACATTGCTGCCAGCTGCTAGTCGTGTTATTGATAGCGTTATGCCTTTATTTCTTGTGAAATTCCCTCGCAGCACATGCAAATCACTCTGTGAAATCTCATGAAGTTTCACAGCGCCCGCGTTGTTACTCCACGAATGGCATGTATCGAAGGTAAAGTCAAGTCTTGTTTGCTTTGTTGCCAAAACTGCTGCTCTAAAAGTTCGTCTTGAACAACTAAATAGATAAAGAAGTTTGCATTAAGTTGCTCGTACTAAGCGAGAGAGAATGGGAACTTTAAGAGTCGGAATCTTAAAACAAGATTCGCATTCAAAAATGGGAACTTCACTGCTTCAGTGCAGTCTTCTTTACTTTTTTCTATGAACAAAAATTTCCTAAACACAGTTCAAGAATTTCAAATCACAGCTCAAAATCTTTTAAATCGACATTACCGAAACTAGACAAACGTCAGGAACTATGCCGACTTAATAATCCGCTAAATGCAATATCTTAGTCTTTTTCTGAGCGAACCTTTAAAGCAGTTTAAAAAAATATATATATATATAATTTCTTTTTAACATTTCTGAATTCTCTGATTCTAAACAACATTCTTTTGCGGTGATGATTCTTCAAATGCACTGATCGAACTACATCCCTATATACAATGTTCTGTATGGCAGTTTCGTGCTCTACTTTTGTAACCATCAAATACATACCCATAATGATGAGCTGTAAAATTCGAATGCGATATCTTGACGCGAACTCCTTCAGAAGGGAAAATACACAATCCAATATTTCCGTTAGCACCAATAAAAGAGGTGCTAATTTCGAGCGAAGATCCAGCATCAAGAGTGATTGCAACACCGTTGTTGTTATTCGAGAAGAACTGACCGGATATGATTTTGACGTTAATGGATCCGTTCAATTCTAGACCGTTTCGATAATTCGATGCGGATACTAGTCCATCGAGTAAAATCTCACTCTTAAATCGAAATAGTGACATTAAAAATTCGCTCTCTCAAGGGATTTTTAAATGATGTTTCTAATAATTTGATATAGTGCTAAAATAGTGACCGATTATCCTGTTGTCTATTAAAGTTCCCCAAAGGTTGGGAGGAAGAGTTCGTAAAGAGGGAGAGAGCTTACAAAATTCCTGCAAGGAACCTCTACTAGAAATTTTTGGAAAGATTTCAGGATATTTGACTATTCTGAAGGTTTCTAGACATTATAAAGCATATGTCCCCAAATCTCAGCGGTTTTTCATCACCGGTTGCTCTACTAAAATCCGAACAACATCATTCTTCATCGGTATGGAAAATTTTCATTTTTGACCTCAGAGACGTCCTATACAATTAAGTGCTACTTTCTTTATAGAAAGGACGTCACATACATCATCTAAACTCCCCAATGCGAATCCCGTCTAGTGTTTCTTTGTTATACGATACAACCAGAATCCTCTGCTGCCTATTTTTAGTTTTCCTATCTAGCGAATCCAAAATGTACAATTTGAAATACATTCAACGTTGACGAAAACGATTGTTGAACGTCTATTATGCCATAGTGAGTGCCGAAGAAAGCAATTAAATAAAACCGAACAAACAACATATCCAATCATCTCAACATAAACGCATGCATATAACTGAACCAATGATTGTGCAGCGTTCAACAGAAAACTGCAAATTGTTAGTACCATTTGCGTCGAAGAGATAGAATCGTCGACATATGTAGGTCTCTCAAACTCAATATTTCATCAATTATATTAGAAATCATCGCTGTTTTATTTTAGTGAATGTAATAGAAGAGGAAAAGTTCTTTTTCCCAAAAAATTTTATCCTTTTTTCGTAGCAACAATCGAAAGAGCATTTACCAGCTAGACAAGTGATAAGTTCGGCAGTGATTCGTCTCGCCCCCATCCTCACCGGCTAGCAAAACAATTCCTGTAGAATGTAACAATAAAAACGTCGGTGCAAATATTTTCGTATTGCATACATATGCTTTCAAATCAGTCTGAACATTATGGATCCTTCTCCAACACAATTGTAATCCACACATGATTTTTGGTATCCAAATAATTAGAACTGAAATCCCTTCCTTCCCTCCTCAGTTCTCCTCTTCACTGAATCCAGATGCTTCGATACGGTGAAGACATAGCAGCGATTTTTAGTGTTCCAGTACTGCTTGACGTATCTTTATTGTTCTTGATCCTGCAATCCTTTCATCGAACTTCACTTTCTTCTCATTCCGTTTGCTATTTCAGACTGTCTCCAGTTTTAAACTTAAATTTTTAATGTAAAAAAACGTCCTTCCGAAAAGCGACTGTTTTGTTGCTATATCTTGCAATAAAAGTTCAAGGCGTCCCATTACCGTCGCAAAAATTCCGTTTTTCCACAAATATATTCCACAGATAACACCCCCCTGCGCTCTTATTGCGCAATAGAAAGTTGTGCGAGTAATAAATGATAACAAGTAAGTGACGGCCATGTGAAGAGAGTTCGGATTCAATCGACTACCGTCATAGTGAGTAGGACAAATCGTAGCTCAGATGTGAACTACTGTGTTGTATATGGCCGAGATACTGACCACTTAGATTTTAAGCAATCAGTCAAGCTGTCCTCAAAAAAAGGTGCATCCAACCGTTTTCGCTTTCGAAAACAATCATTTTTTCGTTGTCCCTTCATCTTTAGTTATCACCGACGTTCGTCATTTCGAGAGAGGAAGATCGAAGATGGTAGAGTCGAGGCTGTCTTTGCTGACAGACAACCTTATGACAGGAATACAGCTTCATGACCGGAATACAACCTCATGACCGGAATACAGCCTCACGACAGCAGTGCAACATCTCGACCAAAATGCAACATTATAATTTGAATACAATCTCACGAGCGGATTTATTCTGCTATCTCTCTCTCCACTTTTCTGTCCTTTCGTACGTTTGCGTTCCAACATGAACCATCATTCACGATTGTAGGATTCATTATTAATTCCAACAAATGAAGTAAAAAAGAAATTACAAAAATCTCGTTTCAATGATTATGCCATTTTGCATTTTATAGTTTCACGCAATGTGGCTAATATTATAAATCACAAAAAAATACTCCGACTAGAGATATTACTTACAAACGAATTCGTTATATAAAAAGCGACGAATGTCCGAACCAATAATCCCCAGAAACTTCATATAAATAATAGAGAACAAGATAATAATCTATTATATACATATACATATATATATATATATATATATTATATATGTATATATATATAGAAATTCATACAGAACATCATTGAACAAAGGCAATACATTAGTAAAAAAGAGGTATAGATGCATAAGAACGACTTCGAAAGGGCAGGGAAATAAGGAATTGGTAACGCGTCTTTTGGTGCTTGTTCGAGAAAGTAGTGAAACGTGTGCGTATCATTGTATATGCACATTTGATACAACTCTGCAGGTTAAGAGCGTAATTAATTAGTGAGTGCCAATCATGCATAGTATTTATTTTCAACAAAAAAATACCTGTACTCGATTTTCACTGTATAGCGTTAAACCATTTTCTTTGCTGTTTATAGTAGTCAGCTTTCTAGCATGGTATTTGAATTTTTCCTGTAAAGCACAAAAAATTTCAGTTATTCGGCCCCAAGCTGAAAAAAAATCCATATTTCTCCCTGCTTGACAGTTATGACGCCTTCTAGATCGTTAGCTGTCGACAGGACACTCGACCAAGGAAGTGAAAGTAGGAGGGGGAAAGGGGAAATGAAAAGCGAATTTGCTGGTATATTTTGATATTTTGACGTTTATTTTGATATCGACATACTTTGAAAGTAAGAGATAATAGTGTCATCCTAACAATATGCTTAAATTATGTTTGAGATATATTTGAGATATATTATATTTAAGATGTACACTCAACAATACGGATAATGTTAATTAAATTATAAACACTAGCTATTTATTTATTTGAAATATATTAGCGATTATATTACTAACAGTATGACCTATGGCTATACTATACAGGTTTATTACCGACAATTATATTAACATTGTGCCTATAATTTATGACCAATAACACAAGGCCTCATTGTTGGAAAGTTATATTGCTAAAGAAATGCAATAAAACATCTAGAAATTTGTGTTCTATTTTATAGAAAAAAGAAAAAAATTATGAGAAACGATTATTCATATCGCTAGACCAATTGCATAAATTAGATTTTTTAATAAAACACTCTGACACACCATCCTAATGCTCCATAAGCATTCTCGTATAAAATAACCAAAATGCAACACGCACTTTCGAATATTCATTTTGACATACTATTTCCCCTTCACTCTCTTTTTCCCCTCCCATCCCCTTCCTAACAAACATTTCGAATGTAGAGTTCACCCCTGCATAAGTCTGGCAAAGTTAGCATTCCATTCGGCTATTTCCTACTTTAAAAAAAATTCTATTCAATGTGGTTTGTTAATGCCATATCCCAGAAGAAATTTATCAACATAATGAACGACATTTCTTTTGAAATAAAACATTCATTTTTTTGCTGCATCAGAAGGTCCAATAGCATGACGTACGGAATGCCCAATACGTAAACAGCATTTTACTTTCAATTCCCTATTCCCCTTGCTTCCACTCTCCTTTCATCTCCCTCCTCAAGCTTTCAATCCTCTTTCCTCTTTCTCCATCCATTCCGCTTGAATTCTTCCTTTCTCCTCCCCTTTCCCTTCCTCTCTTTTCCGCTAAAAATATTTCGTGACTTAGCAAAACAGGCTGCGAATAAATCCAATGATTCTAAGAAATGAATGCACCACAATATTCCATAGAAATTTGCATGTCCACTTGGAAATATTTACAATGGACTTAATGCTTTTGAAAAAAAAAACGGATTGCACGACAAGAAAAAAAAATGAATGAATACGTTAATGAATTTGAAAAGTTTCACGACAAGAAAAAATGAATGAACACGTGAATGAATTTGAAAAGTTTGAGTAATTTTTGCATTATATAAAAAACGAATTGTTATTGGAGTTGGCAGTCCCAACAGACGTTGAAAGTTGGAAATAAGATAGTCAAAATGAAAACTGATAGTCAAAATGCAAACAAGAAAAAAAAAGAATGGGTGGATTTTATTGACTGCCACTAATAGAAACTATGAAATATATAGCTGTTTAACATCAGCGAATACTTCTAATTAGTGATGAGATTTTTCTTGCAAAACGTCATTATGGGTGGCCTAAAAATCACAACGCTAAATATCACAAAATCCTTACTTTGAAAAGTGCTGCTTAAAGCAATCCCCTTCCCATAAGAAAAAAACGTTGAATTCCTTCTACTATAAAGTTGAAAATATAATGCACATTTCCGGAAAAAAAGTTTTCACTTTTATTCGGAGGTGTCTATATAGTACTGCTTGATGAGTGCAACACGAATTATGTTGTATTGACCTTTGAATCATGAATTCGTAACGTAATTCCTCTACAGTTCGAATCGCTAACCACATGATCCATATGTGGAAATGGTGGACCTTCAATGAGAACACCTTCTTCGCTGCCAGATATGTTCACATGGCTTAGTTGTGATTGTACCGCTGATGCACTTACTGCAACAAAAAAATCCCTTTAATATTGAGTTTTAATTAAATAACTGATCGCATATGCAATGCATGAAATGGAAGCCGTTAGGTACAATTTGTTCTTTTTGCGCATTTTCCATAATGCTATCATCATCACCTTGCTAGCATCACAACCACTCTCCCCACCGATTGCCCAAAATCTATAAATCGTTCATTAAAGCGAATGCACATGCGATAAGCTTTTAGCATGGTACTATTTATGTTTAAACCATCAAGTGCCAATAAAAGTACACCCTCTCTGCCAAAAAAAGACTGTGACATTAATTCATATGAAATTCATTTTGTAGCACATAAATGGTTGAAATGTTTTCAACAGAACAACCGGGTGGCATTTATTCCACTGGCTTATTCAACAATTTTTGTTAATGCTGAGAAAAATGTGGATATCATGGCTAATAACTGTGACTTTTTTAATATCTACGATAAAATACTATGAATGCATGAGGAAATTATATTTTGCGCATGTAGTTTTTGTATCTAATATTATGCTTTCATCTTTTTATTTATCAAGAAAGGTGTAGAAGAAAAGTTATGGTACTTAAAAGAATATAAACATCTGAAGTGAGCTTTTACATTAGTACGATAGAACAGGAAAAATTGAAATAAACGGACCATTATTTAGGCGGAAAATAACACCTTTCCATGTGCCATCATCCAATGATGATAAAAGAACTGGTTCACGTTCAGTTCCACCTATATATAGCGAGCCTGAAAATAATTGAAATAATATCGTGCATCATATTAAAATAGAAGAATAGAATTCTCTCGAAGCTGAATACATTGACTGCGGAAGTTTCACATATATCACTTGCTTACAGTATTATATGTTTACAGTTTCCGACTTATAACAAAGGGAAGCATAAGAAATAAACCTGTGGTATTCTCGTTGGGAGAAGGAAAGGCCTTTAATATGGAAATCCTTATAATCAGTCGCATATCAGGAAAGAAGATCAATGAAAGTGCAAGGCACAAAATGAGCACAGCCCATCAGGTCACTTATTTCGTCAACAACAACAAACCAGTACAGGAATGACGGGATGGATGACTAAACTCTACATCTGTTAAAAACCAGCAATATACAACATACCAAAAACAATAATTCCGGTATCATTGGTGAATTGTATACTCACTCCGGGTTCAATAATTACGGAATGACCACTTCCGATGGTAATATTTTCAGTTATACGATATGGTGATCCACTTTTGCTGAAGTGTTGCCGATTCGTTTCCATGATATCACGTTTCCTCCTTGTAGCAACATCCCCAACGAAGTTGAACCTCTCAGGACGACGTTTACGATGTTTATGAGTAATAAAATTTGCTCGAGTGATATTCTTATCATGACATTTTGCCTTACTGCAGTATAGATAGACATTAGTGCATAAACAAATAAAAGTAGCTAAGAATATATAAATAAATAAATAGAGATTCTAACTGTATTGAATCCTATCTATTTGAAGAATCAATGATGGAAATATCTTGATGCCAAAGACATGAACAACTTGAAATCGATTTGCAACCGCTATAGTCCGACTAAAAATTGACAAAACGAATGGTGCTAATAGGTGTTACATCACTTAAAAATAATATTCGTTAAGAGAAAATAGAGATCGAAATTTCAACCACAATTCTTTAAATTCTAATCGGCTATGTTCCTATAAAACACTCAATTGAATTCCTATAAAGTTTTCAAATGAATTTCTGTATGGGCTCGCAGTTCTTCGATTTCAGTAAGAGTCTGCGTGTACTTCATTTAATTGCCTTTTTATCTACGCAATTTCCGATTATGCCTATGCTGCTTTGATTTCCGGCTATGTTATATTCGATGTTTCAGAACTGCATCGCTACAGCAAGTCAAAAATGAGGCACAGAGCAATGTGAATAGCGTGAAGAAATATATACATTCTTCCCCTTGAGACCAATTCGAACGATGTAACACTAGTGCATACATTCGATGCCCACGTTCACTTTCCGAATATTTCAATCGAACTCCAATATTTCTTAGCATTTTTCCAGTGTGCTTAACTAACCGCAGAAAAAAAAAAGTTCACGTGATATTAAAAGCGACTATGACTTGCTGAGTTATGAGAACCTGATCTGAATTGAAAAATAATCAAATTTGGACCGGAAAACAAAGAAAAAACTTCTTTCCTAAACTTTTCTGAACTTTTTTTGCAACTTTTTCAAAAATAAAATCTTTCACACCACCAAGAATCTTTCAGAGTAAATTTGTGAAATGAGAATAGTTTCAACTCTATTGGTTGGAGCATTCAACGGAAAATGAGATAAGCGGTGAATAATGATTAACAAGGATAAAAAGGATAAAATAAAAATATACCTAGACGGATATGCGGTTCGATTTGGAAAACTACATGGCTGTACACTAACATCGACAACGGATAGTGGCTGCCGACTTATAACCGATATCCTTCGCGCCCATATAGGTGTTCGGAGAACAAAATTGCCACCACTATTGCTATAGTGGGCCAAACGCCAAATCGAATCATTTAGACATGGTGAGTAGACGATTTCTCTGTAAAATTTCAATTACACTTCACCTTACAACGCATCAACCAATAGAGGAAAAAAAGTGGAATTTCCCAGGCTTTTGAATAAAAGAAAAGTGAATGATGTAATTAAAGGGTAGAGAATATCCATCCAGCTGTAACTATAATAGACCCATTAATATATTATTTAGGAGTAGTTTCTGAATCCAGCTACTATTATTGTAAAAATTTGCTTATTTTTTCTCTACCTTAATGGATTACCAGATTGCACAACAATCAAATGTGCTATAATTTAGCGAAATAACCTCTGAAATTACACTATACCACATAGTAATAGTAAAAATAGAATAGCTGATTTTAAAAAATAGAATTTGATTTTAATAGCTTCTGTAAAGTTATATATTTCTAATGCTGTTTTTGGGAAAATAGCAACAAACGCTAGCAATGCATTTCGTTCTTGATAAAAATTTCTGTTGCTACGAGCAAAGTCAGCCACTGAGCCGGAAGCAATATATTCCCCCTCCTTAATTCAACAAAAAAAAGATCCCTCCTTCGTTCTAATCTATGACACAGTATCAATGCGTCTGACTAGTGTTGCCCTTCTTTTTGAGCACTTCAATAGCGGAATGTATTTAACAATAAGGAGGGCCTTATCACCTATTATTTCGGAATCGCAAACCTGGACAAAAGCGTCATTTCGATGCTATGCAGGGTAAACTTAAAAGTGAGTAATTTTCCATCAATGAGAGTGGGAATTATTTCAAATATCGCCCTTCAACTAGCATCGATTTCTTTCATTCGCAACCATTTTTCTCTACTTTCACGCTATGCTATTGACGTAACGTTCAACTCACTTAACAGTTGTTCCTTCGAATAAGCATATTTACAGATATGAATGTTTCACTCATAAACAATCCCCTTCATAATCTAGAAGTTGCAACCGCTAACACTAGAGCTGTATCGGGGATTCAGATTGCTGAATCTCAGGATTCTGTTGACTTTTTGAAGCTCTAGCTCTAGCTCATGAAAACCTTCTGCTAATACAGCTTTAATGTGACTATATTCACCAATTTAGATGGCGTGGCCAGAGATCATCGATAAAATTGAGAGGAAGAAAGAAAAAAATTTCGCCAAAAAACCTTTCTATTGAATTATACAATCTTCCTGCGTTGATTCTCGCTCTCCCCTCTCACTCTCTAATCATCATGAATATGCAATCTCTGTCGATTTATGTTCCTCTAAATCACTGGAAAAACTCATTAAAAAGTAAGAATGAGATGATATCATGTTAAGCAATCTTAAATGGATTCAAATACTAACACATCTTCCGCTCCAGTAAGAGGTACTAAGCAGTCAACGTTCAACGACTGAATACATCGATGTCGCGAGAATGTCAATCGGGTGTAATGTCCTTCGTAAGGTTCTCCTGAAGCAATGATGAGCTGTAAACTTTTTACATTTTCAATTTTCACATAATAAGAAATCCGAAAGAGGGGATGTCTCTTCAGTTGCTTGCCTAGTTTACCTGAGCAAGTATTGCACATTTATTAAAGCTGAAGCGTATTCGGCCCTTCCCACACCACACCTCCTTCCGCTAACAATCCACATCTGTTTCCAACATGCAGTTCGCATAGTTTCTTTAAAAAAAAAAACCCTAAACGCCAACTCATGAAGCTACATCTTACCTTACTCGGAATTTTTTTGCTCATTTTATAAACAATGCGCCAAAATTTGCAAATATGGGCAACAAAATTATGCATTCAAATACCATAATTCTATCATTGCCAACGTTCGTTATAGTGCTGAATGTATTAAAAATTTTTGACTTTAGAGCTGTACAATTTTTTATTTCTTGAAGCATAGTAAATGCTCAAAGAAATTTTAAAAATAATGTTCAAAGAAATTTTAAAGAAGAAGCAAAAATTGATCTTAAAAGGAATATTTAACATAATTCTGTTGTATTGAATCTCAAAAAAAAGAAAAAGCAATGTCGCATATAAAAGTGAAACTAATTTAAGCCATCTGACAATCAAATATGATATGTGCCTTGAATAGCTTATATTTCTTCCTCTTTTTCTTTATTCAATGATGAAACGATTCAATAATTCCTGTTCTCTAATTTTGCTGTCTCATTTCAATTTTTGCTAATCAAACCACTTATATTTGACTCCCAATTTGAAAATTCTCTAAGGAGTCAATTGAATCATAGTTACTTCTTCACTCCAAAATCTCAAATATCAATGGGATTTTCCTCTTAATCTTCTAGTATTCTTATTTAATCATCAACTCCTAACACTTGCCATTCCCCCATTCCCTACTCCCTCCACCCGTGCAATATTCTCTTTCCTGCAAAAACCTGTTGCTGCAAATCAAACGGCATTGAAGAATATTGAGAAAGATTAATCTAGGCATATGGACAAATTAATATTATACTTAAATATTTTTAAAAGTTTTACTCTCTAGCGAGTCAGGCGCTTCTGTCAAACGATCGAATAATTTAATCAACGCGTTTAAACTTCAGGCTCATTGGAAAGTTTTCCGGAATGAACATACGAGCCAATAAAATAGGTGAGGATGATCAAAAAAGTGTTCATCATATAGTATAGTATCAGTCCCAATAATTATATATATATATATATATATATTTATATATACATATACATATGTATATATATGTATATAAAATTAAATGTGTTATATTACTTATATCACGTTGTTACGTGCTACTTGCCACTTAGTGGAAAAATAATGAAACAATTTTTGGGGAAAATGTAGCGCTATTTGGCTCTTTTGAAAGTTTTTTCTTGCAAAAATCGCTACATGAAACGTCACATTAAGGCGCTATATACTTCAAAATAATGAACGACTACCTTCAAATATCGAAAAAAAAATTCAAAAGTATTAGAAACGGCTTTATGAAAGGATTCTTTTTTTTGTTTTAAAATGAACTGCACCAACGTTCTTCGACGAAGATTATTTGATGACCAGACTCAACTCGAACCAACGCTTTGCTTTTCGTTAGCACTAAAATAGATTCAGCGTCAATTCATGCGTATTATGATTAATCAATAAAATGAGCAATAGCATTTTGAGTAATCCTCTCTATTAGGGGAGAAATATGTTTTATTTCTAACTGAAAAAAATGTGCTAAGATTCCATCAAGAAAAAGGAAAACACTGGTAGCTACTTTGATTAGTATTAAAGCAATGTGAAAAATTCGGAAAATCACAAGGTTAGTAAAAGTTTTCAGGCTTATTTAGAATTCTTCACGAAAAAAACTTAATCAGGATAACGATAATTGGCGTTACAATAATACAGGATTATAAGAACTCAAGAACAAAAATTAAATCTGGCAAGAGACAAATGGCCGAACATTAGAATAATTTATGCAAGAAACTAATTCCTTATATAACTAGAGACAATTAATTTATGCAGTGCCATAAAAAAGTAGAAACTTCTAAAGAGTTCGGAAAACTTTATTAGTTTAAACAGAATTTTTAAGAAAAAAAATTTTTTTTCAACGATTGCCTATCGGCGAACGATTCTGAATTGTTCTCGAAACGAGGTAACTCAAATAACTTGATATCTCTCTATGAATTCTATAAGAATCTTTCAAAATGACTTTAATCTCCTATCCAAAATGCTTTTCGTTAAAATGTTTTCTCCGCGAAGAAAACATAAAAGGAAGTTGGAAAACATATTGTGTAATTTATGTCAACTAATAAAAGAAACGTTTCATTGCAATTAATGCATAGAGATAACACAATTTAAAATATGAAAAGTATTCGTCAATTTGTTTGAAAAGCATTCCCTGAAAATTGTTTCCTATTTGGAAATCGAGTTCGAGAACTTATGATGGTGAGCAATCGAGTTCGGTATCTAGGTGGCTCCTTTTTTAATCGGTTTCAAGGCGTCTCCGAAGATGACTTTCAGCGCAAGTGTGAGGTAATTTCGGCACACTATGGCATCTTTAAGCAAAATACTGCTTGACGAATGCTACAATTTGTAATAATACTAAATATTACTCCAATACTGGCGAGTAAAACACATGTTTTTTGGAAGCCCACCTTAATTCGCATATTATATTTTCGAAACTTCTTGCTCCCTCCCATCACACAACTTTCTTGGCCTGTAGACTAGGATAACAGAAGGCTTAATCTAAAAAATTAATAAATTAATTTATTATTAAAATCAAACAAATACTCAGTCCATTAGGAATGTATCTCATTAGAGGTTAGCAAAGCTCATTATGTAATGTGCAAAAATTACCTGTGAAATGATGAAGAAATAAGAGTGTGCAAGTAAAGATGTGCACCATTATGCAATAGCAATAGCAACAAGCATATTGAGGTTAGCAGCGTGGAGGCGTGACTTCTTGTTGATAAACGAGATCGGCCTTAAAACGCCCCTTTGCAATTAGGCCATCACGAATATATCTATAAATGATATTCATTTATAGCGTGGATGATAGACGCACATATATTAGCCAAAGAAGATATTTCACCGAAAAAACTTCAAAGACCAGGAACAAAAATAAAAAACTAACCAACATTCTGAGCGAATTTATCAAAATTTAACTAAGAAAATATGCATAATGAAGCTGAACTAAAAATATAAAATGTAAAAAAAAACTAATTTAATTTTGTGGGGCTTATATTCTGAACACTATCAGTTATCAATTATCATCAGCGAAGACATTATCAATAATGCAAAGCAGCAAGCAAAAAAAAACAAGAACAAAACAGAGTAACAATGCACAGAAGATGTTCAGTATACAATGAGCGAATAAAAAACTGCTAAGAACTCCTCTCCATTACCGATCGGACTATCTTAGAGCTTATTTAAGCTTATTTACATTCACTGCATATAAAATTGTTTTACTCATTATGCGCATTTATGTTGTTCTTGTACCCCAGTGCTTCATTACAGTCTTCTTTATCCTTCTATGAGATAAAGGTTCTCTATAAAACGAATTTTTCGAAATTTTACTGACCTAGAAGAATATCATCAATTTCTCGCGAAATTTCTTTCAAATATCGAAAACATTTTTCACGCATTTATTTCTATCTAGTCCATTTCTAATTGCTATCGCTGACTAGTTCTATTTTTATACTCATAAAACATTTTAGTCGCTTTTTAACCTCAACAATCTTCATAGTAAAGTGCCTCTATCACCTGTTGTAATCGACGTAGCATATTTCATTAACTTTTCACTATTTTATTTCCTTCTTAGTGTGCTCTCAGTATTTGGAATTTTAAAAATATGAATGATTCAAGGATTCCTTGAACCAGGCTTCGGTTCGTCAAGCTCTTTTTCGTTCATTTTGCGTAACAAAGCCATCAGAAGATTCCTTAGTCAAAGACAAATGTTTCACACTGCCACATCCCTAATGCCTTCCCAAAGATGCTCGCATATCTAATGATGCAAGTTCAATTCGTAAACATCCTTCGAAAAATTGTACTTTTTCACTATCTCTACTTTGCTTCTCCTCAAAAAAAAAAAAAAAAACGCAGAGAACACGATGCCTATAATTTTCGAAAATTCGTGCCGAACTTATTGCGCATATAGAAACGCACCAAAACGCTTGGCACTATATGCGCTTTTTCAATTTCGTTCGTTAAACGCGAACCCACTATGAACCGATTAGTGTAAAATAAAAGCCTGACCGTTGCAAATTGCACGCATTTTTCTGAGCACCTCTAAAGGTCAAATCGCCTAATTTCATTGCTATGGCGTTTCCTCGGATATAAGTGTTAGGTGGATAGACAAACACATACCGACACACAAACATCGCATAGACAGACACATACCGGTATGTGAGCACCATGTCATCGAATAAAAAAAATTCGCAAATATCTATAAAATTCTAGGATAGGAACTCAAATGTTTGAAAAACACTTTTTTATTCGCGGGAAGAAACACGCTCGCAGATTCATGAATTAAATGATCTCGAATTCAAAGGATGCGCATAATTTTACATGTTAGTGATATTAGTCACCGTAACAAATCTCTGCCTAGTAGCAAAAAAAGATTAAAAGCATAGCATAATATTCAACAATTCGTCTATCAAGATAATGATAATAATGATCCATCACATAATTAACGAATTCGACAACTAGTGACAATGAATATTAGCTAACTAAACTTAATCCATTATTTACTTACCTATTCAAACGTTTACGTGTTTTTTTTTTTTGTTCATAGAGTATTCTACAGAAGAAAAGCATAGACACAATAAATGTGAGAAGCATAAATTAACCATAAAGAGGTAACGAATGAAAATTTAAAAAAGCATTGATGTACAATCGAAGTCATAATAAAATGGTATGTCGACGGTATGTGGGAAAAGGATGACGAGGCCTAAGCTATCTGAAGCATAAATGACAGTCGCGCATTTTTTCATGCAAATCAACGTATGCCACAAAATAAAAGGGAACATATGATTTCAGTCGTAATGTGCTATATCGTTAATATTATATTCGAGAGTATTTTCCCTTTTGCTATGCTATATCCCTCAAATTTAAAGGAATTTAGCGAATCGAATTGATATGTTCAATTCGCTTGCCCTTCATGTGATTCCGGTTTGAAAATCCTTACAGTATCATGTCGCTTTTTAGGCGGCGCTTAGAGCAGTACGGCCTTGCATGCCTCCATTTCTCGTGCTATCTGCCATTCTTTTTTATCTTTTATTTGGTGGCTGGAGGGGAGATTAAACACATGCTACGTACCCTATTTATGGTTATAGGTATCTTCATTGTTTCTTTGCACACTCTTTTGTTGGACGTGTGTTCCACACTTTCTTTATCGCAAAATAAAGATGTCGTCATATCTGGCGACTTTTTATTGCCTCATCAAGGTGAATTTAGTGAAAGGAATATAAATAAAATAAAGCCTACACTTATACGGTCCCCTAACATTTGTGTAGCTCTCAAGCTAAGCAAATGTCTATTATGCAATATTGTCTAATATCTCTTATGCAATATTCCAGCCTTCTTTTGCAATACTCTAATCTGAGCACTCCAAGTCAGCTATGCACAATCAAGCCACACATATTTAGGCCATGTACAATTCAGCGATGGCATGTATTTGAGCACATTTGTGCAGCGTCCAATTGCATACGTATCGCTCAGCGATGTGCATAACGCTGAAAAAAATTGATCCCCAACGTGATCACTTGCGCCATTTAGTCTCTTTGTACAAAAGAATTTATAGCCCCGGTAATTTTTATTTACGACAACTGCGATCAAGTAAACAGTCCATAACAGCAAAAATGATGATATAATAATTTTATATGCAGTCAGTTCCGTCACACGTAGCCTCGTGCCAGATAAGTTGTAGTATATATCAGTTGTATCGTGAGCACTTTAGTGTGCCAAACAAATAGGGATAAAATACTTTTACGGGAGGACATTTCCGCTTTGATGAATCTAAGGCCGAACAAGCGTGAATATGGTGTTTTTATATGCAGATAATTGGCTGTGAATATTTTAGTACCATAGTTTACTTTTATTTATTTACTTTAATCAATAAGGCATTCATTACGAATAAATATCTCTTCCATATCGCTCCCAATTCTGTTTAGATGAAATTGCTATTTCACAAGAAGGCGCCACAAACGTCATAATAATATTAAAAACGCCACTTATGGGGAATAACAATTGCGCCGTTGTGACTTTAACGCTGGCTAGGCATTATTTGAGTTCGCATAATGCATCTTTATTTTTTTTTCATGGTCACCAATTAATGGAAAAGCAAACGAATCCCTAGCCAACGCCATAATACGATAGAGATAATTATGTTACAGAGAGTTGCACCATGAAATTCTCCCACATGGCCTACAATGTGAACTTCTATGCCACGACTTCTATGTTAACACATCAGTCATTCATTTCATCCGTTCTCCATTCAAAAGAGACATAACTGCATAGAAACCGGCAACAACGTGTTGGCACTCACTCGCTTGAATGTTTTTGGTATGGATTTGCGACTAGGTATTGTGAGAAGTGTTGAACGGATGTGGTATGCCTTAGTTGGCGAATCGTTGAATTAAGAAACTTCGCGTATGTTACATATGAATTCCGCATCCTGTCAACATCCTCTGTGCGCCCGACTTTAGCAACGCTCCAGTTGTACAGAAGCGTTGCTAAAACGGGATGAATAGGAAACGCATAACTATCCGTGCAGAAAATATCCAACTGCGCAAGTGTCCACACTCTCGTTCAAGCCACAGTGCAAACATCAATCATGCATAAAGATACTCGATGACGCACCTCTCCGTAAAAAAAAAAAAAAAAAAAACTCTCAACGACGCGAATGCCCATGTTTTGGCGGACACTTTTTCACCGCGAACAATCAACGCATGACATCACACCGTACCTAAATGTTCCCATAAATAGACACCCCGTGGGGTTAATGACCAGTCGATAAATGTACAATGATGTAGCAATTGTTGTAGGTCAGTGAGCAACGCTTGACTAAATTGTATGCTGCTCAAAAGTAATGGCTTAATTGTGCTACAACTACTTCACTATGAAGCAATCTGACTTTCTGGAGCAGTGCTCTAACTGTTGCATAGTAGCGTTATAGTGGTAGTAAACGTTGTACCATATTATCAAAAAATAGTCTCGAAAAGAGCCACTGAATAAACATATTCGCCTTTAAAATCGATGAATTAGCGCATAATGGGGAAACTGGTCAACAGATTTCTAAGCAATTTTTTACAGAACCTAATATCTACGCTGTTAACTAGTTACATATTCATATGATATCTTCGAGCTACACATCCAGCGGATATAAGTATACGATATAATTGTTTAGATGGCCAACAAAAACATCAAAAAAGAATTATGAAGAGCTATTATATGGTTTTGATCGGAAGAACTTTTCTGCTCCTCTATTCCCCTTCCTCCTATAACTAAAAGCTTACATATAAGTGATAGTAGAGGTGCACCTCTTGAAAATAATATATATATATATATGTATATGTATATATATATATATATATATATATATATATATATATACGACTTAAAGAGTCAAGATGATGACCAGAGCGTCGCTATAATTAAGCGATCTGAGAAGATATAAGAGAAAGCGTCGACATGAAAATCGACACTTTTTTAAGGAATCCACTGCGTGGATGCAGCGGTAACGGTCGCCTAATATCGCACTCTATAAATACACAATTCTTTATAGATGCTATCAACAGACAAATTACGCATTATATTACATTCCAGCCGCATTTTTCATTCACCTAGCTTATATGCTCTATAAGCTAAAGCCTCATAAGCGAACAAGCTTTTGCATATATGCTCGTCGCCGAAAGAAATAAGTGCAAATATGCCCCAAGGGGTCAATATTCTATCGAAAATTTATTTTTCGTCGCCAATTTTTTTGCAGCGATCAAAGAAGATCTATAGAATGCACCGCCTAGAAATCTCATATTGTTCTTGAAAGTTTTCAGTCGCTAAAATTAAGATTCTTAAGAAATGGCCGAAAACTCTGTCCCGCCAATCAAAACTGATTTCACATTTTTCTCATATTTATTTAAAATATAGCATACTTTTTCCTTTTTCACTTTTTGTTGTTGCATTCGCACGATCAGTTATCTGAAGAGATTAATCCACAAAGAAATGCTTACAATCTAACTGATCTACGCGAGCCAAATTAGAAAATGTCAACCCTGCATAACACCAAATAAACTTCTTATGGCTTATGAAATATTTGTGTATCACTCACTCTTAGAACCAGCCAGCTGGCAATATTTCCATGGCAGCCAAACTGAGCTAAATGCTTACACGATCAATATACGTTCGTTAGCTAAGAAACGATTAGGCAAGCCAAGTTATCTGCGGTCTCATAAAATAGCACTTCATCAAGGCGTTCTAAACATCTCTAGAGAATAAACTTCCGCTGATTACAAGAACGTCCAATCAGTGACGCTTGAGAAAGGATCGCAAGTTGAAAAGTGGACAGAAAAAGCAAAAAGCATTAATCTTAGAGCGGCGATTTTAGCGGCCACCGAGATTATATCAACAACGATTCCAATTTTACATAACTAGTGGAGTGCACAACTTTGATTTGAAAAAAAAAAAATCTGTTTACTAACAGCTCGAATGCGATTAAATTAAATAGAAATGGAGGTGATAAATCTGATTTATTTATTCATTTATCTTAATAGTCTGAAACGGGAAAATTCACAAAATGGAATCAAAAAAGGAGGATCTAAATTTCGGAAATTTTTGAAATTTCGAAAATTTTCACTTCAAAATACCAGAGAAAGGTATTCCGAAAAACAATTTACTGAAGCGAACATAATATCCCATTTTGTACGCATCTTCTCGAGACATACTATCCTGAATAAGTTAATACTGACAGTAACGGGAAAATATGTCATCCTACTCTAAAAAAGCAGAGAAAATACATTGGAAAAAATTGAAAGGTTATTGGAACGCTGAAAAAAAATCAAAACATTCTTATCGCCTGACAAATTTTTCTTATGTGAATGCTAGTTGTCAAATAGTCGCAATTTGCTAGCTTCTCTTAACCTCTATAAAACGAGCGGTGAATATGTGCTTGATTGCAGAAAGTGCTGAGTGGAATGTATGAAAAAGTATGAGCGGTTGGTCGACTGTGCAAAAAAAAGAAGGTATGATTTGAATAGAACAAAAGTGAAGGTGCGAATCTAATGGGTGAGCAAAACAAACGAAAAAGCATTTGTTTTTGTTTGTTACGTTTCGCATTTTGAATAGGTAAACAATGAAACAAATAAACACAGGAATTTTAGCTTTGTGTACGTTTTATCCTTTATTATTATTCGTATTCACATACTTCTGCATGCTTTTCCACTTCGGAACGTGGAAATAAAAACGAAATAAATCTACACCGAAAAACAGACATAAAAATGAGCGCAAAACATCCTTTCTAACTTTACAGTACGATGATGAGTGACACACCTAATAAAGGCTCTAGGCAGAATGCAATGCAGAGTTTGGGAGGCAGAAAGAGACACATGTCGAAAAAGAGAGTGACTAGAAGAGTGGCGAAAGAAGATAGTTCCTAGGTAATGTGAGATGTTACCATCTATACAGGTTAATTTTCTTACCGCAAACTACGCAAGCATACCACCACCCCAAGTTTATTTTTTATCAATAATTTGATAGGACGGATAACTTCTATGAAAATTGTAGTGATAACGAACAAGTGGGTAAGCATAGCAAAAGAGTTGTTGACAAGACATAGGTACACTTTCGAAGTGTCATTTATGACATAAAACAATCCGTTTCATTGCTAACGAATAATAAAACGTCTGAAGCAATTTTTCGCATTTGATCAAGCCAATCGCCAGTAACAATTCCTTTGCGAAATATTCGGATCTCACTGAATTGACCAACTACAAAATGAAACCTATAAGGTGTGAAATGTACGCAAATTTTAAATACATTTAATAGTGAATGACTCTATAAAACTCCCTTCAAAAATGAGGAATCAACTTAAAAGTTGGTATATGTACCATACTATGATGTAGATCGTAGCCAGTGAATTTTGCAACTGTAGTTTCCTAAGCCCCTGAGCTAAAACTACCCTAGAGACACATAGAAGCCTTTAAACTTCGTAATCAGAGATTCGTTTGTTCTTGAATTGAAACTACTCGACGGACAGCCAGACAGCAAACATATATGATGAAACTTGCATACGAAGAGACTTTATCGGGGAGGTGTCTGCTGAGGCGCATTAAATGTCAGCAGCATAAAGACATCCGTGAAAAATTTGTTTGCTATAAAAGAAGGGATACTTCATTCGAGACATGTCGAAGAATACGATTTTATAAGAGAACAACAAGCAATAGCTCTCCTCCCCTTATCCACTCAATCAGTGAATGAGTAAACATGAACGCATTATCAAAAATGGAACCTATAACGCTATATTATGTAAATTTCAATGATTTGAGATGCTTTAAAATTTTCAATAACGAATTCATATCAACATTTTAGCATTAATGAACATCATATAAGTCAACGATACAATGCGCGTGCTCAGTGCATTTTCGAAATAATTTGTTTATAGAGTGGATGTTTATGCGCAACACATAAGACATATACAATCGTATGTTTCGCTATTGAAATAGCACCATCAGTGATTGGATAATGAATTTAAAGGAGGTAATAGTGTCCTCTAAAGGGCAGATGAGGAGATGGACAGATGGAGGGATACAGAAAGGAAGGAACATATGGGATGAGGTCAATGAAAACTGAAGAAGGGCGCCAAAGCGAGTCACAACGCGAACATACAGCCATTAGCAATGCTATCAATGTGGCGATCATGACTCTAGGGATCGTAGCATAGGCTCCATAAACAACTCAACTTCCGGTCGAAATAAATAAATCTTAGTGAAGAAGCCGATGGCCAATGATCTCTTAAATGTTTGAAAAGAGTCTTAGAGGAATTCACTCAGTATATTTTAACATATTTCAACTGTCTAAGCAGTGCAAATCATAATATAGTTTTTGGGGATCAAAAATTTTTAAACGACATCATTGAGAATAGAAAGTAAGTGGAAAAATTCGAATAGATTAAATTCCAATAGTCGGTAATATCTATTTATCAAGTGAAATACGTATTCCAATTAAAGAAATGTTCAACTATGGAAGATCAAACTATAGTATGCGATCCAAAAGAAATTATAGCCACGCATATTGCCATCAACATTGTGAGTTGTTTCACTTATCATATGCAGTGATCAGCACCTTAAGCAGCATAATGCAAGGCGAACACAGCAATGAAAGGTTACCAGAAAAGTTTAAAATTTATCTAAAAAGTTCAGAACTTATCTAAAAGAATTCAAAACTTACCTAAAAAGTTCAAAACTTGCCTAAAAAGTTCAAAACTTATCTAAAAACTTCAAAACTCATCTGAAAGTTCAAAACTTATCTAAACTTATTTGTTCTTTTTTTTTCATTTTTCGGATAACACAAGTTTTACGAATGTAAACAATGAATATTTCATCAAAATTTCATTTGTGAGATAATACTCCTCTTGCCTTGTTCAAGCAAAAAGATGTCTTCGAATAAAAAATTATTATTATTAATGAGTTACTACAATCAATTTCAAATTATAAAAATTCGAACAAATTTTGCATCCGGAAAAAACCTAATTTCTTTTGACACATCTGAAATTTCTATTGAGAATTAAAAAGAAGCTAAATAAAGCATCTAAATAAGTATCAAATCAAAGGCTTAGGCCAACAGTGGGAGATTAAAAAAAACAAAAACACACACAGATTACCTATAAGAGATGCAAATCTTTCCGAGCATACAAAAAAGAAACAAAATTTGTTGAAAAAATTCCCATTCATAATTGTGAAATTTGATAAAATCTCCCGCATTTTTGAAACTCCTTTTGAACTTCTGCATAACTGATCATGTAAATTCTCTACGCATTTATTTTCTCACAGAGACCGACTTTAGTGCTCCCAATTCATAAGTTCTCACTTATCAAATGATTAAAAAAGTAATAGTTATATTTTTTATACTTTTTCATATCGTGATTCAAAGATTGTGGCAGTGAATTTTTGTGATTTTTTCGCCGAAAATCATGTTCAACAAAAAGGGAAATTTTTCGATGCCTATTAGAGGGGCTTGTTGCGAAACGAAGACAGCAAACTGATTGATTGCTAAGGAAACGATGCAAAATACTTTCAAAAACACATGATTTTTTACGGTTTTATAGAGGAAATAACAAATATATAGGAAATAATATCAAATGTAAAAAAAAACGTTAAAAAAATAAGCAAAGAGAAAACGATACCAATCATTGCAAAGAAGTAATATTGAAGGCAACAATGTGAACGCATCGAAAATATCAAATAATATTCCTTGATAAAATGAGAAAGAAGGATTTTAAAAGGATAACGGATCTATTTGATGGATGGGGTGAGGAATTTAAATTAGAAATTAAAATTAACTACTTGTCACTTCGTAGTTAATTACTCTTGCTAATTATTGAACTACTCACTATTTAATAAATTTTAAAAATATTCCACGAATAGTGTGTGTTTAACCGTCGCAATTACAGAAGGAGGGGGGGGGGCAGTGGTACTCTGTCACCACCGTATCAGTTTGCGAATTTATTTTAGTAATTCCTCTTTCCGATATTCTAAGAAAATTGGAATAATTATTGAATATGCTCAGCTTAAAGATTACAATTATATGATGATGCAATTTAAGCCTTGGCTTCTCAAAGACTACCATTGCTAGGCATAGTTGCGATAAAATACCTAGCCATTCGTATGAATA
Source organism: Baylisascaris schroederi (assembly GCA_006503575.1). Lineage (NCBI taxonomy): Eukaryota > Metazoa > Nematoda > Chromadorea > Rhabditida > Ascarididae > Baylisascaris > Baylisascaris schroederi. Next base: position 77,396 of record QEWY01002709.1, read on the forward strand.
ATTGAACACGCCATGTAAAAACGAATATCCATAAGCCTAACTGTGAAACAACCGTAGCCTAACTCTCGTAAAAAACTTCGCAAAAAACAGGAAAACGCATTGCTGAAAAATTGAAAGTAGCGTTCGATAGGATGCTCTACACTAGTGAATAGGAGAATATAAACTGTGATTTCATAGCTAAATAGAAATTTATTATTCACTAAAACTTACCTAACTGTGGCATGTTAAATATTGCATCTCCTTCATCAAGTATAATCTTACAGGTGAGCAGAAAAGAAGAACCCGCCCTCTCCACCTTACTCCTCCTTTGACAATGCGAAATATGAAAAATACCTTGGTGGCGAGGGTTAAATCAGCAAAGAAGAAAATTCTCAACGTTCATGTCATATCAACGGAAAATATAACATAGATATTCAAACTATGGCTATCGCTTTGCAATCGATTGTATCGCAAAACGGCCATTGTTTTTGAAAACAATAAGTTCATTACTTCATTACTTACTGCTATTTGAATTGAAGTTCGATAAGAGCATAAAGAAAGTAAGTAAAGTCTCAACAGTAAATTTGTAAAAAACATTATGCAAATGAATTGTAAGTGAAAGGTAAGACAAGCATTAAAAAATAAGTTATAAAGAATAAAGTACAAACTAAGAAAATATTCAAGTGTTGCAAAACAAAAACCTATTTATTTCCTGTTCAATATCTCTTTATATATTTTACAGCTGGCGATTAATTCATATCCGGAAGCTATTACATGCACATATGAGTACATCTTCATATCCGGAAGTATACTGTAATAGAGCATATATGAATATATTTCCATAACGAAATCATGTTTACTTACTTAACTATAAGCATCCACTCTGAAATAAAAGCTTATGATGTAAAACCTGTATGAGAATGCGAAAGGGATGTTGCAAGGTGCAGCTGGGAAAAAGCTAACGCTATGCTAAGTCAGCATAATTTAAGTGAACTTATTGAAAGCTCCTCCGTGAAAAAAGAAATGCGCAATCGCCTTTCAAGTTTTGTACGTAATATTACTGAGGTTTGTACACCAAAGAAAGAGCCCAACCTCCTTATTCTAGGCAACTTCCATCATCCCTCTAGAGTTTCTTGTAGCCTGATTGCATAATGGGGGCACTTTAGCTGATTTTTATCAGTATTTACAGCATTACCGAGCCTAACGCTTAAAATTTGTTAACACTCCAAGAAACGTATGATATGTTGCAGGAATATTAAAACATCTTACAAATATGTTAGTAGCAAATTGAGAACGCTATATGATGGGCGCATTACGAAGTCGTGATGACTCCGTGATCATCGATAACCAGTTACAATAAAATATTCTCAAAGATCATGTCTCTAATGTTTTAATGGAAGATAACGATATGCTAGCGCGTTTTTCCGTACAATGCAATAAGCATCTGGATTATATCGATCTAAGCGCTGGCTGGGTTCTGAAGGCCAGTCGTAAACTCATTACCAAGGTTTCATTCACACCAGACGGTTAGCCATCACTGTTTTAAAACGCATCTACCGCAGAAGCAATCTCTTGGCCACTTAGTAACGTTCCCCATCTTCTTCGTATCTTTCCCCTGCTGGAGGTGTGACGTTCGTTTCATCTTTGTTGAAGAAACCATCCGCGATCTCAAAGAAAGTTACCGCTCGATTAATCCGACTTCCTCTGGTGCTAAGGTTCTCGAAAAAATCACCATAAATGCATTAATTGATCACCTAACATAAAACAGCCTTCTGACGCTGCCCAGTTCCGCTACGTAAGCGGCCGACCCACGATGTTGCAACTCATTTCCAGTTTAGAGGACTAGATGCCCTTGTTGAATATTAGAATTCTGACCGAAATTACGTCTGTCGATTATGCTAATGCCTTTGATCTGGTTTATCATAAGAAGCTGCTCTTGAAATCAGAAAAATATGGTGCCGTCGGCTCTTTTCTAAAGTGGATAATAGTATTCTTTTGTGGACGACGTTTTCAAGTAAGAAATGGAGATAGTTGCTTTGTTTTGCATTCAATCCCTGATGGTGTACCATAAAAGAAGTGTCCTCGGCACTGCTTTCTTTCTTATATACATTAATGATGTTCCCGCTAACATTCCGAGCAGTACTAAGCTTTTAGCTGGCGATCTCAAACCATCCCCTGCATGGTCTTGCCTATGATTTTCATATTCTGCAAAGAGGATCTTGATGCATTCAGTCGTATTTATTGCAATTAAACATTTCTCATCTAAAAATGTCGTGTGCTTGATATCAACCATTGGCATGAATGTTTTCTCAGGCTAGGATGTGATTAATATTCTTCTGCTTTAATGGTGTTCATGACTTTAGTATTATAATCGACTCTAGACTTCACTGGAGGATGCAACTTTCCACAGGGTTATTTCAATCTACACATTACTCTCACATAAAAAATGCCTATAGCCGCCTGAAGTGTAGCTTTGTGGACGTTTTGCTGGTTCTTGCTGTTCATGCCTACATAGTTGTTTTCCCACCTCACGACGTTACATTAAATGAACACAAAAAAAAAAAAAACGGCTGAAGTCAGAGTCCACAAAAAATCGAACTTGTTATCTATGATAAGACGAAACCCCATGCCAACTGTTGAGACGATCTATCAACCCTTAAAGAAGCCATAGGAATCAAACAGAGCAAAAAATTGCATATATTTCACGAATAGTCACGTTCGATTTTGCATTGATCGAGTCAGAAAAGAAAAAATGAATTCACAGGAAAAAATTCGCGAGAGTGGTCTGTTCAGTTATGATTAAATGCGCTATTGCAATTTTTAAGCAACTTTCGCAATTTTTAATTTTAATTACAATTTTAAGCAAAGTAATTGCAATCGTTTAAACAATTTACGATAGTGGTTGATAACACTGGTAAACGACTGACAGTAAGACCGTGAGACTAAGGAAAACATATATCTTGGTAAATCTACGGCACGCTTCTCTACTTATTCTTCTTAAAGAAACGCTCGATAAAGCAGATGAATAAAAAAATTGAAATAGATGATCATCACAACTATCATCTAAATCCATCTATTGAAATCAAATAAAACACTCAAGGGAATAAGCTATCTTTATATTTGAATGTGTTCATCATTAGAAGTTCATACAATCGTTCAATGCAGGGAAATGAATGATGCATATTCAGTCTCGCTGTCTATATTGAGGGGGATCATCTGTATATTCTTCGTTATAGCTTCTATTCTTTCAAATAATGATTCAAACTTCATTTTAATATAAACCTTTTATAATTCATACAATAGGAAATACTATTCAAACATATAACTGCTTCGAGTTACGAATCAATATATCAAAAGTTTGATAAAAACTGATAAATTCTTTGAATATTTTTATTGTTATCACCGAAAAATGTAAAAATTCCCACCATTAAAAAACAAACATTGTAGCGATTTAGTGCACAGCCCCTCCCCCCTTCCTCAGCACCTTTAAAAGAAAAACTATACATGGCGTGAAGCAAATGGGTTAATATAACGATCATATAGGCGTAAAAAATTAGAAATTCACTCTCTATTCAGTATAAACTTGCATTCGATCGCATTACAACGAAAATTGTGTGCCATCTAGGCGCTCTTAGCATCAGTGGTTGATGCGACAATGAGTCCTTCGGATTTCATTTTTTGGCTCTCTTTAAACTCTAGTGAAAATAGTAAAAAAAAAATAAAGACCTCCCTTCTAGTTCTAGTTAAAATATAAATCACAATAAACAACTTAAACCTGCCAATTACAATAAACAATATAAATGTACTAAATTACAGCAAAAGAAACTTCAACATTCAGCAAACCCTATATTCGGCAATACGTAGTGATTACAGTGAATGAACTGACCACCTTTCACCTAGAACATAGCTAAAGTGGAGCAGCAACGATTAAGTCTATCTTAAAATGCGCAATTTATGACGAATGTTGTGCGTTTCCAAGACGACAACGAACGCACTAAATATGGTGACGAATGTTGCGTGCCACAAAAACGTTTGCATCACTGCCGCTATTGCACAAAGGTAATAATCGCATTTGCGAGCAAAATCAACCCTTCCTCCTCGACCTTCTTAAAATCTTTTTCCATCTTCCACACTAAATCCCAAAATCTACCTCAGGTCTTATCGCGCTACCTCAAATCTTCCACACTCTCTCCTTGAGTTGCACAACTGCAAATGAACGACACTGTACGTATCTGATGAAGACAGACACAATGACTGGCTTTTATTAGTGGCAATACTACCATCAAAGTTTGACCCTGTTATGAGGTCATAGGCGATCGATAACGAGTCATTTTTTGAAGAGTTCTCCAACAACTGCAACCGTACCCTACGTGGTAATTGCGAGGGAAAACGTGACCGTCAACACTGTAGAACATTCTTCAACACAGCGCATAGCAAAATCGAGTGCTAACAAAATTACAAAAACACACAGTTATGATCTATTACAAATTTCAACGCACCAGCAGCCCCAATCGTTCAATGACAGCCGTCCAGCTATTAATGGAAACTTCCAATGCACCTTAGCCAGTGTCCGCATACGTTTTTCAAAATCATTAGACCTCTTTTTTAATTTCGAAAGATTTTTTGAACTGAGACACAAAATAAACTCAGCAAAATAACACAATTCGAGAAAAGTAAACAATACAAAATAATTTATTTCTCTTCAAATTTGAACAAGCCATTTGGTTTCAATGCTATATAAGCAAAAAAACATTCACGGCTCAAAAGGCCGAGAAAATTCAAGAAATCATAATTAAATTCTGAAATATTCCAGGAAAGGAAGAGAAGCATTTCAGGAGAGGAAACTAAATATTTCAGAGAAGGAAAAGAAATATTTCAGGAAAGAAAAAGAAATATTTCAGAAAAGAAAAAGAAATATCGCAGAAAATGAAAAGAAATATTTCAGAAAAGGAAAAGAAGTATATGAGAAAAGAAAATAGAAAATATTCTAGAAAAGAAAAAGAAATATTCCATGGAAGGAAAAGAAATATTTCAGAAGAGGAAAGGAAATATTTGAGGAAAGAAAAAGAAATATTTCAGGAAAGGAAGAGAAACATTTTAGGAAAGGAAAAGAAGTATTTCAGGAAAAGAAAACAAATATTTCAGAAAAGGAAAAGAAGTATTTCAGGAGAGGAAACTAAATATTTCGGAGAAGGAAAAGAAATATTTCAGGAAAGAAAAAGAAATATTTCAGAAAAGAAGAAATGTTTCAGAAAAGGAAAAGAAATGTTTCGGAAAAGGAAATATTTCAGGAAAGGGAAAAGAAATATTTTAGGAAAGGGAAAGAAACATTTCACGGAAGGAAAAGGAATATTTCAGAAAAAGAAAAGAAATATTTCAGGAAAGGAAATTAAATATTTTAGAAAAGGAAAAGAAACATTTAGCGAAACCAAAGGAAGTATATCAGGATAAGATTTGGAGGAAATGCGTTTAGAAAACACGATATTGTCCCATACGGATAAGACGACTTCGTTGCATATTTTTATCGGCTTGCCGATATGATAAGTGAATGCCATCAACGATAATCAATGGAATTTTGTTGCGGCAAATTCAATCAGCGAACCCCCATGAACGACGGCAATGTCTCTCATTCATCGTAATGCATACGCGCGCATAAATGTTATATGAGTCTTGCAAGTGCAATACAAACGCATTGCGAAAGATCATGACGTCGTTTTGTGGAAAGATTGAAAGTTTTATGAAATCATTCCAGAAAAATTTGTCCAATTTTCAGTCGTGATTATTCATCGAATGATTCGGGAGCCGAGCACCGCTATAAATGGATTTCCACGGGTAATTAAAATGCAATCAGCAGATGAACTATCGTCGTTTATGAAACGTCGAAATGCTTTATAACATGAACAGAACTGAAATTAACTATGCAAATGAACTGCGGAAGAAGCGTGACTCCGAAGTCGCTTATTAACGATTGCGACAATGAAAATGTTTGAAAAAAAAATGCTGCAAACTGCTTATATAATGGTGTTAGGAAAAGAAACATAATAAAGTGATAAAAACTGAGGTATGACAAAGATTTAAATTCTAGACATATGAGCCATACCCCATTCTACAGGTAACTTAGCAAGTTTTATGAAAGTAAGTACTCGGTGAGAAATTTCAACTATTAGAGAGATAGTCGTAAGTATAGACGTCGAGAAATCAAATCACGCCCCATAAAAATTATGTGTTATGCGATGCAAGAGTCTGACCAATAAATGTAACAATCAAGACGCTTAGTGCTTATTCCCCGTTAATGCTTAAAATTGCAGTTGATATATTTAGGTAAGCAATAGAAATATTCTCAATATTCAAATGAACACAGCGAGAACTCAATGAAAATAAAGTCGACGTGGCCATCCGGATCTCCGAACAAAAGCTACATTTAAACAGTTTCTAGCAACGAATTACATTCTAAGCATAGATGGAAAGTTTGTATTCTTTTAAAACTTCTAAATAATTGAAAAATTCCTCTTAGCAAAAGTAAAATAAACACCTCCAACACTAGCCTCGCTAGGCTATTCGTATCAAATCGCTTCTTGAGTTGGAAACAAATTTAAGACGAGGGAAATACAGAGTAAGTATCATAAGCAGAGCTGTTTTAGCTGCAACCTTGCACTTCCTCTTCCGTTTTTTTCGAACGCAATGTCTTGTTTCTACTCCATCACCTTTCATCATTTCTTTATAATATGAGTTAAATGAGTTTTTAAATAATGCAACAACATCAATCAAAACTAATCAGAAGCCGAACTTTATGGATGCGAAGAAGGGTTAAGTAGCGATGGAGGGTCAGAGGAGTGAGTTCTTTATCAACAGATTGGGCTTCTTTTCTTACGATGTGATAGAAACTATCGAATACGAGAAAAGACTAAAGAAATTTTCGCTAGTATGCCTATTCTGGCAAAATATATGCTAATCAGTTGCACTAAACACATTTCAATCATTAGATATTGTACGCGTCTCAACCGAAACCTCTTGCATGTGGCAAGAGGTTTCGGTTACTAAATTCCCTATAGCATTTACATTCAAAAATACTTTAGTTCTAGATGAAGATATTCATTATAAGTATGGAGGACGAATGTTACTTCTTTCATCTCTAAAACAAATATGCGTTAAAAAAGAAGGCACTGATTAGGTAGGTCTCGAGATGACAACACGTTGAAAGCGAAACGACTCATTTCCACAACAAACATTGCAATTTATTTATTCGATCGCTAGCTTCTTACACATTAAAAGAAAAACATTCAATTATACCAAATCACTAGCCCAAGGATTGCAGCATTCTTAAAACGAACAGAGCAACATAACAGATAACTCTCACACTAAAGAAAAGGTTATCCCTTACTCCCTTGTCACCCTTCACAAGTACGCCTCCCCCATTTCTGGGTGATGGGAGTGGGGTCTGTGAAGTTCCACTGCAGCTTTTTCTACCACTTCGTTTTTCGTGGGATAGTTTCCATGAAAACTACGACCTGGAGCCATGACAAGCGCTGCAGCTTTTCTACTTCGTAGGGTGGAGGCACTCGTGGTGAAACGGTTGAAACGGTTAAGAGTGATACGGCAGCTAAGCGGTACGGTATGGGGATCCTATGAGGTTAGGCTAAATGGATGGTAGCCGTCGGTGAGAAACAGGTGTGCTCNAGAAATATTTCAGAAAAGGAAAAGAAATATATCAGGAAAGAAAATAAGAAATACTCTAGAAAAGAAAGGGAAATATTCCACTTAACGAAAAGAAATACTTGAGCAAAGGAAAAGAAGTATTTCAGAAGAGGAAACTAAATATTTCAGAAAAGGAAAAGAAATATTTCAGAAAAGGAAAAGAAATATATCAGGAAAGAAAATAAGAAATACTCTAGAAAAGAAAGGGAAATATTCCACTTAACGAAAAGAAATACTTGAGCAAAGGAAAAGAAGTATTTCAGAAGAGGAAACTAAATATTTCAGAAAAGGAAAAGACATATTTCAAGAAAGAAAAAGAAATATTTCAGAAAAGAAAAAGAAATATTTCAGAAAAGGAAAAGAAATATTTCAGAAAAGGAAAAGAAGTATGTCAGGAAAGAAAATTAAAAATATTCTAGAAAAGAAAAAGAAATAGAAAACCATATAAATGTACTAAATTACAGCAAAAGAAACTTCAACATTCAGCAAACCCTATATTCGGCAATACGTAGTGATTACAGTGAATGAACTGACCACCTTTCACCTAGAACATAGCTAAAGTGGAGCAGCAACGATTAAGTCTATCTTAAAATGCGCAATTTATGACGAATGTTGTGCGTTTCCAAGACGACAACGAACGCACTAAATATGGTGACGAATGTTGCGTGCCACAAAAACGTTTGCATCACTGCCGCTATTGCACAAAGGTAATAATCGCATTTGCGAGCAAAATCAACCCTTCCTCCTCGACCTTCTTAAAATCTTTTTCCATCTTCCACACTAAATCCCAAAATCTACCTCAGGTCTTATCGCGCTACCTCAAATCTTCCACACTCTTTCCCAAAATCTATCTCAGGTTTTGTCGCGCTTGTTGCTGAAAAAAAAAGCAACAACTACGCGATGAAAAGACTCAGTTTTAATTTAGGACAGCACACGAAAAATAGCAGAGAAAAATTACCATTTTGTAGAAAAACGAAGAATTCCGACGAAACAGTTTCCGCAGAAGAACTCCTTGACTTGCGCAACTGCAAATGAACAACGCAGTACGTATCTGATGAAGACAGACACAATGACTGGCTTTTATTAGTGGCAATATTTCCATCAAAGTTTGACCCTGGTATGGGGTCACTGGCGATCGATAACCACATGTTTTTTCAACAGTTCTCCAACAACTGCTACCGTACCCTACTTGGTAATTGCGAGGGAAAGTGTGATCGTCAACACTATGGAACATTCTTCAACACGGCGCATACCAAAATCGAGTGCTAAGCAACTTACGAAAGCACACAATTATGACGTTTACAAATTTGAACGCACCAGCAGCCCCAATTGTTCAATGAGAGATTTCTAGCTATTAATAGAAACATCCAATGTATTTTAACCAGTGCCCGAATATATTTTTCAAGATCGCTGGACCCCTTTTCATGTGTAAAAAAAATTTTTTTAGAACATAGACACAAAATAAGTATAACAAAGTGACGTAATTCAACAAAAGTAAACAATATGAAATAATTTATATCTTCAAATTGGAACACATCACTTCGTTTCAATCATACATAAACAAAAAACATTCACGCATCAAATGAGCGCGAAAATTCAAGCAATCATAATTAAATTCAGAAATACCAGAGGAAAGGTAAAGAAATATTTCAGGAGAGGAAACTAAATACTTCAGAAAAGGAAAAGAAATATTTCCGGGAAGAAAAAGAAATATTTCAGAAAAGAAAAAGAAATATTTCAGAAAAGGAAAAGAAATACTTCAGAAAAGAAAAGAAACATTCCAGGAAAGGGAAAGAAATATCTCAGGAAAGGGAGAGAAATATTTCAGAAAAAGGGGGAAAGGGAAGAAATATTTCACAAGAGGAGAACAAATGTTTCAGAAGAGGGCAAGAAATTTTAAGGAAAGGAAAAGAAGTATCCCAGGGAAGGAAAGGAAATATTTCAGAAAAGGAAAAGAAACACTTCAGGCAAGGAAAAGAAATATTTCAGGAAACGAAATATTTTAGGAAAGGAAAAGAAATATTCGAGAGAGGGAAAAGAAATATCTCAGAAAAGGAAAATAAGTATTTCAGAGAAGAAAAAGAAATGTTTCACAAAAGGAAAAGAAATATTTCAGGAAAGGAAAACAAACAACTCAAAAAAGAAAAAATATTTCAAAGACGGAAAAGAAGTGTTTCACGAAACAAAAAGAAATATTTCAGGAAAGGAAAAAAAACGTTTCAGAAAAAGAAAAGAAATATTTCAGGAAAGCGAAAAGAAATACTCCAGGCAATGAGATAAAAAATATTTTGGAAAAGAAAAAGAAAGAAAAAGAAACGTTTCAGGAAAGAGAAAGAAATATTTCAGGAAAGGAAAAGAAATATTTCAGAAAGGGAAAAGAAATATTTCAGGGAAGGAAAAGAAATATTATAGGAAATGAGATAAAAAGTGTTTTGGAAAAGGAAAAGAAACGTTTCACGAAAGGAAAGAAAACGTTTCAGAAGAGGAAAAGAAACACTTCAGGAAAGGAAAAGAAATATTTTATTAAAGGAAAAGAAATATTTCAGGAAAGGGAAAAGAAATACTCCAGGCAATGAGATAAAAAATATTTTGGAAAAGAAAAAGAAAGAAAAAGAAACGTTTCAGGAAAGAGAAAGAAATATTTCAGGAAAGGAAAAGAAATATTTCAGAAAGGGAAAAGAAATATTTCAGGGAAGGAAAAGAAATATTATAGGAAATGAGATAAAAAGTGTTTTGGAAAAGGAAAAGAAACGTTTCACGAAAGGAAAGAAAACGTTTCAGAAGAGGAAAAGAAACACTTCAGGAAAGGAAAAGAAATATTTTATTAAAGGAAAAGAAATATTTCAGGAAAGGGAAAAGAAATACTCCAGGCAATGAGATAAAAAATATTTTGGAAAAGAAAAAGAAAGAAAAAGAAACGTTTCAGGAAAGAGAAAGAAATATTTCAGGAAAGGAAAAGAAATATTTCAGAAAGGGAAAAGAAATATTTCAGGGAAGGAAAAGAAATATTATAGGAAATGAGATAAAAAGTGTTTTGGAAAAGGAAAAGAAACGTTTCACGAAAGGAAAGAAAACGTTTCAGAAGAGGAAAAGAAACACTTCAGGAAAGGAAAAGAAATATTTTATTAAAGGAAAAGAAATGTTTCAGGAAAGGGAAAAGAAATACTCCAGGCAATGAGATAAAAAATATTTTGGAAAAGAAAAAGAAAGAAAAAGAAACGTTTCAGGAAAGAGAAAGAAATATTTCAGGAAAGGAAAAGAAATATTTCAGAAAGGGAAAAGAAATATTTCAGGGAAGGAAAAGAAATATTATAGGAAATGAGATAAAAAGTGTTTTGGAAAAGGAAAAGAAACGTTTCACGAAAGGAAAGAAAACGTTTCAGAAGAGGAAAAGAAACACTTCAGGAAAGGAAAAGAAATATTTTATTAAAGGAAAAGAAATATTTCAGGAAAGGGAAAAGAAATACTCCAGGCAATGAGATAAAAAATATTTTGGAAAAGAAAAAGAAAGAAAAAGAAACGTTTCAGGAAAGAGAAAGAAATATTTCAGGAAAGGAAAAGAAATATTTCAGAAAGGGAAAAGAAATATTTCAGGGAAGGAAAAGAAATATTATAGGAAATGAGATAAAAAGTGTTTTGGAAAAGGAAAAGAAACGTTTCACGAAAGGAAAGAAAACGTTTCAGAAGAGGAAAAGAAACACTTCAGGAAAGGAAAAGAAATATTTTATTAAAGGAAAAGAAATGTTTCAGGAAAGAAAAAGAAATATTTCAGAAAAGAAGAAATGTTTCAGAAAAGGAAAAGAAATGTTTCGGAAAAGGAAATATTTCAGGAAAGGGAAAAGAAATATTTTAGGAAAGGGAAAGAAACATTTCACGGAAGGAAAAGGAATATTTCAGAAAAAGAAAAGAAATATTTCAGGAAAGGAAATTAAATATTTTAGAAAAGGAAAAGAAACATTTAGCGAAACCAAAGGAAGTATATCAGGATAAGATTTGGAGGAAATGCGTTTAGAAAACACGATATTGTCCCATACGGATAAGACGACTTCGTTGCATATTTTTATCGGCTTGCCGATATGATAAGTGAATGCCATCAACGATAATCAATGGAATTTTGTTGCGGCAAATTCAATCAGCGAACCCCCATGAACGACGGCAATGTCTCTCATTCATCGTAATGCATACGCGCGCATAAATGTTATATGAGTCTTGCAAGTGCAATACAAACGCATTGCGAAAGATCATGACGTCGTTTTGTGGAAAGATTGAAAGTTTTATGAAATCATTCCAGAAAAATTTGTCCAATTTTCAGTCGTGATTATTCATCGAATGATTCGGGAGCCGAGCACCGCTATAAATGGATTTCCACGGGTAATTAAAATGCAATCAGCAGATGAACTATCGTCGTTTATGAAACGTCGAAATGCTTTATAACATGAACAGAACTGAAATTAACTATGCAAATGAACTGCGGAAGAAGCGTGACTCCGAAGTCGCTTATTAACGATTGCGACAATGAAAATGTTTGAAAAAAAAATGCTGCAAACTGCTTATATAATGGTGTTAGGAAAAGAAACATAATAAAGTGATAAAAACTGAGGTATGACAAAGATTTAAATTCTAGACATATGAGCCATACCCCATTCTACAGGTAACTTAGCAAGTTTTATGAAAGTAAGTACTCGGTGAGAAATTTCAACTATTAGAGAGATAGTCGTAAGTATAGACGTCGAGAAATCAAATCACGCCCCATAAAAATTATGTGTTATGCGATGCAAGAGTCTGACCAATAAATGTAACAATCAAGACGCTTAGTGCTTATTCCCCGTTAATGCTTAAAATTGCAGTTGATATATTTAGGTAAGCAATAGAAATATTCTCAATATTCAAATGAACACAGCGAGAACTCAATGAAAATAAAGTCGACGTGGCCATCCGGATCTCCGAACAAAAGCTACATTTAAACAGTTTCTAGCAACGAATTACATTCTAAGCATAGATGGAAAGTTTGTATTCTTTTAAAACTTCTAAATAATTGAAAAATTCCTCTTAGCAAAAGTAAAATAAACACCTCCAACACTAGCCTCGCTAGGCTATTCGTATCAAATCGCTTCTTGAGTTGGAAACAAATTTAAGACGAGGGAAATACAGAGTAAGTATCATAAGCAGAGCTGTTTTAGCTGCAACCTTGCACTTCCTCTTCCGTTTTTTTCGAACGCAATGTCTTGTTTCTACTCCATCACCTTTCATCATTTCTTTATAATATGAGTTAAATGAGTTTTTAAATAATGCAACAACATCAATCAAAACTAATCAGAAGCCGAACTTTATGGATGCGAAGAAGGGTTAAGTAGCGATGGAGGGTCAGAGGAGTGAGTTCTTTATCAACAGATTGGGCTTCTTTTCTTACGATGTGATAGAAACTATCGAATACGAGAAAAGACTAAAGAAATTTTCGCTAGTATGCCTATTCTGGCAAAATATATGCTAATCAGTTGCACTAAACACATTTCAATCATTAGATATTGTACGCGTCTCAACCGAAACCTCTTGCATGTGGCAAGAGGTTTCGGTTACTAAATTCCCTATAGCATTTACATTCAAAAATACTTTAGTTCTAGATGAAGATATTCATTATAAGTATGGAGGACGAATGTTACTTCTTTCATCTCTAAAACAAATATGCGTTAAAAAAGAAGGCACTGATTAGGTAGGTCTCGAGATGACAACACGTTGAAAGCGAAACGACTCATTTCCACAACAAACATTGCAATTTATTTATTCGATCGCTAGCTTCTTACACATTAAAAGAAAAACATTCAATTATACCAAATCACTAGCCCAAGGATTGCAGCATTCTTAAAACGAACAGAGCAACATAACAGATAACTCTCACACTAAAGAAAAGGTTATCCCTTACTCCCTTGTCACCCTTCACAAGTACGCCTCCCCCATTTCTGGGTGATGGGAGTGGGGTCTGTGAAGTTCCACTGCAGCTTTTTCTACCACTTCGTTTTTCGTGGGATAGTTTCCATGAAAACTACGACCTGGAGCCATGACAAGCGCTGCAGCTTTTCTACTTCGTAGGGTGGAGGCACTCGTGGTGAAACGGTTGAAACGGTTAAGAGTGATACGGCAGCTAAGCGGTACGGTATGGGGATCCTATGAGGTTAGGCTAAATGGATGGTAGCCGTCGGTGAGAAACAGGTGTGCTCGTGTGCCTTGACCATAAATTACTTCGCCGAAGCGATTTTTATCAAATTCAAAGCCAGAAGTTCAGCCGCCTCAAACAAGAAAACATCGGGGATTTCACCTGAAGAATTACCTCCAGCATCTCGGTCGAGTGAAGCCTCATCACTTCCAGCACATGAATGGCCCGAACTCTCGTGTCAATTCAAATTGATTGAGCATTCCACGTTATGGTCAAAATCACCGACTTCAGGTAATCGAAGATTCTAAGCGATACAACTGTAATGCAAAGATGACTTCCAAGTCGTACTATTTTTTTCGGAAGATATAACAATACAATCTATAAATATTCTCCAATAATCTAGGATAAAGCGTTCGAAAAGACGACGATACAACTCCTTCTATACTATTACCATTCACATAAAAAATTCACCCTTCATATATAGCGTAATTAATGAAACGAGCAATATAAGCCACAAAAGACAACTTACAAACAAGAACTAGGAACGTTAAAAAGACTGACTGAATAGCGGACACTTTTCGACGCCATTTGATATTGAACACATCGATGCGGTTCAAAGACAGATGTATTTTCGAAGTGATCAGAAATTTAAGAGTACGTCGGAAATACTGAACAAGATTGGATCAATATTTTTGAAAACCTAAAACGAGGCAAGCGGCATTCACAGTAGTCAGCATTTAAGCATACTCTTCATAGAAAGGTGAAAAATTCTGCAAATGCTTCCAGATAGCTCAAATCAGCCGATGAACGCAAAATTTCCAAAAAAAAGACCACTGTCTCTAGAAAATTTAAACTTTACAATATGAATTTCGATTTGATTTATTATACGCATGCGGTAAACCTCTATTGGATGAAGCTTTCACCGGCCGACGCTTACTCAAAGTGTAAGCTTAGCAGCTTCAACTAACTGAAATTTATAAAATACCATTTACTTATATAATACAGTAAAAAAATTTTTACCTTCCCCATTAGTATGCCCCACTCAACAATTCTATAATATAGATCCCAAACAATACACGAAGAAAGCATTAAATAAACTCTTGTTTGGCATAACCCCATTTCAATATGCTGTAATAAGAACTCATTTTTAAAATTAAACTCTTCCTTGGGAGTGATCCCATTCAATTGCAACGCATAATCACATGAAAGAGTAAAAAGAAACGACGACAGATAGCCTTTTACTATGTAAAATTCAGCATCGTAAAAAATTCAGCATCTAATTCACCTCTTACCCTTAAACCATATATCTATTTCTTAAAAATATATTCAGAATTCCTTCTGGATATGAAAAAGCTGATCAATGCACGCAAGCTAATCGAGAATTAAATTTTACTCGGCAATTAATCAAATTCCATTATTTGTATTTTAACTAATAAACTCATAATCAGTCATATATAATTGAACTCGACAAATAAATTCTACTCGATATGTACATCAATTGAAGTTACTATATCTGTACGAAATCTGACCTTTCGTCAAAGCTCACCAAACGACCTCAAAAACAACAATCTTTTGACGTGACGAGAAGCAATACGAGGAGCAAATCAAATGATCGATGATTAATAATAATGGATGAACCTTAACTAGTTTTATTTAAAAATACCAATCTATGAGTTCGAGAGAATTACAAACAATGAGGCTAAAACGAAACCTGTAACTAAGCATTCGGTATGTTCGGCTTCTCAGCTTCAATCTTCAGGTTGAGCAACTGCTGAAGTTGTTCATCTTGAAAGCTATCAAGCATTGTTGGATCGAGGTTCTTCCCCAATACTCCTTGAGCAATTCCTTTATTAGATAGTTGTTTCGATAAACTCATGCAATACTCCTGAAAGAGATAAAAATACAGCAAAAAATTTTAAAAAAATTAAACAGTCGAGAGACTGGTAATAAAAATTTCATGCGCTTCGGAAGAAAAATAAAACGGTTGAAGATTTCCGTCATAAAAGCAAACTGTCATAGATAGGCGCTTTCTGCAACTTTGCCTATTAAAGAAAACGGTTACTTTGATACCCAAATAATATTACTGATGGTTTATCCCACTGGCGACCGATCGCTCGCATAAACCTTCACTTTGCAATTCGGTTTTCCGGACCGTATTCTAACGGTTGTACTCTTACTACACCATATATTACACTTTTTAAATTACAAATTCTGATATTTTTGTTTATCACATATTTATTATTTATCTTCATTATATATTACATAATTTTTGCACATATTAGACAACTTATATATTTAATATTCAACGTTACAATGTTATATAACTATCATCAATTAATACAGAAGGTGACTGATAGAAAACAAATTTACGGGGTTGAGCTCATTTTATGACGTTTCGCTTTGCTCAAAATTATATAATGCTAACAACTGATCATTTAATTGTTTAATAAATTACCTAGAGAAAAATTATCTAAAATATGAATATCTAAAATAAAATGAAAACCTAAAATAGGACAGCAGCAACGATTCTCTAACTTCAGAAACAGTGCCACAATTAGCCTCGTCGGAATATTACAGCTGTGTCTTCGTAAAATTCAGCTAAATGAGCTTATTTAAAGAGTCTCTAAAACCCACCGTCCATTCTTTCAAAAACAATAGTGCTTGTTCTGGTGGTGCGTTCTTGTGCCTTCGGAATTCATCTTTCACATAATTGTCGCCAATATAACGTAATTCCTCAGGAAGGCCATAATGTAGCCTGAAAGGGACGCCCTTAGGCAGAAACAAAAAAAGCAGTAGTTGGTGTATGAACTAATAGAAATGCACAAGCTGAGCTACATTAATTTAGGAAAACATGAGGAAGGTTTTTGTTAGCTCAAGTAAGCCTTACGTCAGGCAAATGTCGAACGTTTATGCAGTTTATGCACTCATAATAACCACTCAAAGTGACATTCATAATGAAAACAAAATAGGCAACAACTGCTAAAAACAGTACCCAAATAACATGAAGGTCAAGCAACCTTCCATAATCGTGATAAAATGGAAACTAAATATGCAGCTGATTCTTGAAATGAGAGGAATGGAGGAAATTTTTGGAAAGCCACACATACATAGATGGCTGAAAAATATGGCTAGTTGTTCGAAGCAGAAGACATCAACTTCATTTAAAGATTAAAAATGCTTTAAATATACCACCGTGAAAAATCAACTTAGAAAATTTATTTAAAATTAAAAATGAGCAACATTCTAAGCATAACCTGTTGTTGAGGATGCTCATGCATCAAATCATTACAGGTTAAGATAGTGATACATACAATATTTTTCTTTCGTCTTTTCCTCTGCTTTTCTATTTCATATCGTAAAATCTATTCGCTCTTGTGTTCGATTATGGATGATTGTCTAAGGATCTTTAGAATGGCTAGTTCCTGTGGCCTCATCGGTGACCCGACGAGGTCGATTATACTGCAGTCCTCTACTGGTCCGGAACTAGGCTCAAAAATTCACGCCCCATCATTATTCGACTATTTTCTCCATTCTTAACTAATGCCATCAACCACGTTGCCGAAGGGAATATGCTATATAAGAAAGAAAAATCAAATATCACCATATTCCTCTGCAGTTCCCCATTACCTTCGAGGTCACCCATTCACTGAAAACTTAGATTTTTTCACCCTAAGGCGGAACAAAGAATGAGACAACTGGAACGTTTTCTTCAGAATGCACCTCTTCGCCCCTCGCCTGATCTTCATAAACGAGAGAAGTACAAAACAGACTGGATGCTGAAGTCTTCAACTTGTATTTAGTAAGATTTAGTGGAATGATATATCATTCACTTGACTACCGTTTACAAAAAGTAACACTTGAGTCGTATTGACTAAAGGCCTGACAGATGAAAAAAGAAACCTAAATCTCAACTCTATCGTTCAATAGGATGAAAAATTAATTGATCATAATTAAACATCAAATTCTGAATTTAAGCACATTTACCTGAGTATTCTCTTATATAGAATAAGTGGAAATCGTTCCGTATTCACCATAGTAGCAGCCGCTATTGCAGCACCACGTGATGCTATACCCATTGTTGTCTATGATCGATTAAAGCATTAACAAGGAACACGATAAAAGGAAATGTGACTGAGGAGACGCAATGGAAAACATATATGGAAGAAAAGAATAATAAACAAAAATAATAAATATGAATTTTCCAAACATTCCGAAAATTATCTTGCCATTTCCAATAAAAGATTCCACATTGTGCATCAGATCACTTCCTGCACTCAACTTTTTAATACTTGAATATTTTATGTGTTAATCAAAGCCGACATGGATTCGTTTCAACGCTTAAAAATCGACGATCAAAATATTTTTAATCCCTTAAAAATCTTTTTCTTATACATCCCATTAGTAGATCGCTCGAGCTCCCCAACAAGCTCAAGAATAACTGAACGGAAATTTCGAACAAAAATAAACGACGGCAAAGAAGTAAGCCAACAGTACAACTAGCATCCACTGTCAAACGACAAGAAGAGATCTTACTAAAGGAATGAAAGCTAGGATATAAATGCAATCCTCTTTCATACTGAGCATAATTCCTTAATTATCAAAACGATTAATCCCCTTTAAAAAAATTTCGAATAAAAGCAAACGACGACAAACAAGCAAGCCAACAGTACCATTAGCATCTACATCTACTGTCAAACGACAAGAAAAGATCTTCCTCAAGGGATGAAAGCTAAGATACACATTTAATCGTGTAAAGAGTAGATCAATATCAGGAGATGACCCATCCAGTTATTTAAACAATACAACTCTTATGAAAATATTTATTCAGCTTTAGAAAATAAAATAAAATCTTACCTGCCAACATTTCTGCAGATAATTATTGACAAACAATAAAAGCCACACAGCCATAATCCGATGAACAATACAAATCAACGAATGAAATAGATATTTGACACATAACAAAAAAAGACAAGCATATCATTCAACTCCTATGAAATTTAGTGGAAGAGAAAACAATGTTCGTTTTACTTGCTGCGGAAATAACCTTCCTCAAGCCATTTTTTTTTTTTTTTGCTCTCGCCTTCCGTCGTTCCTAGTCAACCCATTTTGCGAGCAAATTGGAAAATATTTATAAAACAAAACTCTTATTGCCACTCATATTCCACCAATGGACAACGTACACGGTAGAAATTGCAGGGCGCAAGTTTCATATATGATTCTCACTGAAAGCTACTCATGAATAAATGTCAACTTTCTGTAAAATGGCGCAGAAGAAGCAATAAGAGCCCAAAAAGTCGGCTTGTGGGATTAAAAAATATATTCATAAATAATTAAACACCGAATGAAACAATACTCAACACACAATGACCAAATTATATTTTATTAACTTGTCAACAACGACAAAAAAATTCCAACTCTGATAGAGGAACGCAGACAAACACATTGGCACTCTTACAACGAAATTGAATCATTTCAAATAACTTAAGAACGAACAAAATACTTCATCAATTGCTACAATTTATGTCAACTATTTATGCCTAAGAAAGATTGAATTAGGCTTTATGTGGTTAGATCAAGCTAGTTTTTCTGCTATAGACATATTTAAATTGCTAGCTATAAGCTTTCTACTAATAAGCATATTAACGGTACGAATAATCTACGTAAAAATTCCACATAATCTAGTAAATACATCTAAAAAAGATTGAATTCTGTTGAGCATATTGCTAAATACAATAAACAGAAGCTATGAATTCTGTTGAGCATATTGCTAAACACAATAAATAGAAGCTAATTGAATGATTTTAATAATAAAAGCTGATTTGCCGAATTTACGCCTTTTTCATAAAATTCGATTATACACGGCACAGATAAACCCTCCTTAAACTAATTTCTTAACATCGGTTTCAGTCTTCGAGAAGATTGCTACAAAAGATTCTTCTCGATAATAAACTTAGTATGTTTCTTTGAAATATTAGAGAATTTTGATCACACTCATTTCATACACAATAGATCCACATAAATCATATCGATATTTCCGTATTTATCAAATATATTTTTAAAAAAATCATTTCACTCACATACAAAAATATTGTTGATAACAACACATAAAATAAATTATCTGCATATAATTATGCAATAAACGACTCGTGCATATCCAATAGACGACACAAATAGTTCTCAAAAGGCTCTTCCGAGGGAACTGCCTTTTTGGTAAGTAAAATCTCGGTGCGATATACCAAACATACTTCCTTAAAACATGTATTATTTTGCAACAAGCTATAAAGATATCGCAAAACAAAAAGTATAACAAAAAGTAGGGGAGAAAAAATAATATCGCAACGGTAAAAAAATCTGCCAAGTTCAAAATTTCAAAACGAAACTAAAAATGGCAAAGTTCATGTATTTGGATAGCCAATGTGACAGTTCAAGAATTTCAAAAGTTGCATAGGATTTAAGTACAAATTTGATATTCTAATATAGTGATGAAATCATATTTCTATAAGAAATAAAGCCTTTTTCCTCAAAATGATATAAGCAAGTGGCTGCAGAAAATAAATGAACATTTCGCTAATTACCTTCTGATTCATAAATGCTAAAACTTTTTTAAGCACCAACATTTCATGCTCATCATTCACCACATCCCTTAATCACGTTAAGCCTTGAGAGAAAAATCCAACAAGAGAGGCAGATCTTCTTCACCTTCGATGGAGTCTTTCCATTCGACATGACATAACCACATGAATAAACAACATGCAGTTTAATGATGGATATTAAAACCTCATGCACTTTGATATGTCACAGGTGTTCTAGAAAATGATATGAAAGCATAACAACGATAACTTGATTAAGTGGAATTAGCCATTTAAATACCTTCAAGTACGTTGAGCAGCAAAATCGACATTCTCCACAACAACCATCCCTTGTACTTCTTGTTGTTCGCCAACATAGACGTAATTTTGAAATTGCTGAAAAGAAATTAGATAACGCTTATCAGCTGCTAACAATCGAGTGAATTCTACTACAATATACGCCCCAAGAAGAGCTACAAAATTAACAAGAAACATGCCCAATTATTTTTTATTCCTCTCGTCACTTTCTGTCCCCTCTTTTCCCTCAAAAAACCCCATCTAAGCTACTCCTTATTTTATTACACCAACAAAAGACTAACGGAATGGTCCTAATAAAGCAAATGGAAATATTCACTGTAAACTAGGGAAAAAGGAACACACAATCTGTTCCTTCGCGCGTCACTTATTTCAAGAAATTCTATTTCATTCATTCGATAGAAATTATAGAGAAAGTTTCAACGATCCGTCCAACATCACAGGCTATTACTTCCTAGCTAGATGATAGGAGACCAAATATAGTAATCTCCAGGCTATTTATACAACAAACGGAAGGCCAATGATCCAAACACAAACCCGAATATTCAAGCACATAATTCGGCAACGAAAACTGCTTCAAAACAAATAAATAATACTTACAAGAGGTTGAGACCTTCGCAATACAATAAACTCTGCTGGCATAATAACTCTGCTTGACGACGGTTTCACTAATTCATAATTTTCCGATGTGTATGCACGCTGTGATGACGAACCATATAAATATTTTGGTAATTTGCCTAAAAATTTGTTAATTTCAAATTAATTTAAACCAAAACACATGCAGATAAAAAATGAAAATAAACATATTAATAATTCTAACAAATTTTGCACCTAATGCCGATATGATTCAGTAGGTGACTGAACAAAACAATACCACTCATCTGAAATATTTGCTAGAATATGAAAATGCAACAACTTTCTTTCACTTTATTTACAAGCCATTCAGCACCCAGCTAAGACTATTTACATATTCCCCTCCCCCCTCCCCCTGAAAAAAATATAAAGCGGCAAATCTATGAGAATCAAAAAATAATACAAGGATAAACTTAATTTTCGACGGGACGGATCTAAATGCTTCACTCAAACGATCGGCAGCCCTTTCAAGCTCATCTTCTTCATTGTCTGCTGCAATTTCAAAAGTTATTTAAGAGGCTCACGTTTACTCAACAAAAAAAAGCAAACATGATTGAAAAACGACACATAAAATACAATTAAGAGTAGCATCCCTGGAATCAAGAACTTATTATCGACCTCTTTCCCTC
This sequence comes from Baylisascaris schroederi, assembly GCA_006503575.1. NCBI lineage: Eukaryota > Metazoa > Nematoda > Chromadorea > Rhabditida > Ascarididae > Baylisascaris > Baylisascaris schroederi. The sequence goes on from QEWY01002709.1 coordinate 99,367, forward strand.
CACATGTCGCACCCTAAGACGAGGAAATCACTCACTTCTTGGAAGAAAGAGTGGAGAATGCATGATCTGAATTATGCTACAGACTTATCACCACAAAATTACCCAATGCTTCGAGGATTTTAAAAATCAATTTGCAATTCTTATATAATAAATTTAAGTTCGGATCTAGTCCACTACTCATCGTTAGGCTAATAATACTAAGTAAATTGTCTAATGACGAATTTGTAGTTTATTTGTTTATATAACTACTACAATGCCTTAAAACTCGATATATTCCAACCGTCACTTGAAACCATCAAATATCATACATCCCTTCCTAAGGGCCAAAACGCTTAGAAGAAGCCTAATGTCTCAATAACTTATATATTCTCGCAGAAAATAGCAGATGGCTAGTAAATTAGTGCTGAAGTTAATTCAGAAATTTCGAAACATCCTATTGGCTAAAATATTTTACCATAACAAAAAAATCCCATATAAAAAATTTCTCAAACGAATGCAAGAAAAAACACACAAAAAACAACATTAACACGATCAACAAATACAGATAACATTTAAAAATAAGCAATCATAAAAAATGCAAAACGGATACCAACCTTCCTCTCTCACAAAGCGTAATTGTAGATCAGTAATAAACTGTTGTGGTGCAACAATACCACCTAATTCATCGACACCCACATATTCATCACAAACGACTTCATCGTCAGTGTGCATCTGATTTGCATATATCGCATCGACCACATTTGCATATTCGTTTCCAGATGCCACAAAATTCGTCCCAATGAAACTTTCATCAACAGTCGGCGTTGACGCATCGCTATCATAAAGCACTGCTGCACAATTGCAAGCTACTTGTGGTATGTTCGTTGATACGTCAATCACCCGTATCGTCCCATCATCAACCGTTACAGAAATACCATCTGTGGTGGTCGGCAGATCATCACCGATCACATGCTCCTCCCCACAGAAATCAATCTGAAACCTTACTTGCTCAAGAAATTTAATTATTATGTCCCTTCACACCCCCTGCCCCTTCTTTTTGATCTGCTCTCGTCAGATCTGTTTGCACAAGTTTGACTATAAGCAACTCGCTAAGACACAACAATCCACTATTCCATACCCCTTCCATATCTCTAATAATGTATTATAAAAAACGACAGCAAAAAGGTGGGAGAATGAACAGTTCACTTTACTACGTTTTGTGTGTCTTTCAACAATATAGGTGAGCAAGAACCTCTTGTACCTACTTAGGACCTCCTAAAAGTGGATAACAGATAATCAATTTTACATATAACATTTTAAAACAACAGGATTAAAAGTAAACCGATGGCAATATTAATTATTACATTAAGATGTATATAAGAGGAATTGGGAAATTTTATATAAATACTTGCATAACAACCTAACCCCCATTAAATCATTTCGAACTTCGAAGAGATGCTTAATGTATGAAATATTCACAAAGCCAAAAAGAAAACCAATATCATCCCTTTTTAATTAAAAACAACAATTTCATTTTCAACGCCTGATGTATTGATCTGCTCTTAAACATCAGCAAAACAAAAAGTACCAATTCCCCAGGAAATGTAATAATAAGAAAATTTTCTATAATATCTATCCATTCATAAACATCGAGCCCATATACCCTCTAAACAATAACAACAAACAAAACGATTGAATCGCGAACCTGATCGGCACTATACTCATCGAGTGCAGCAGCATCAATGGTGTTATCAACACTTGCATGTTCAACGACCGATTCACAACGTGCACCAGTTATCTTATGCAAGTGTTCAATCCCAATACTTGAATCAGCACCTATGCTTCCGACATGATACATACTTGCATCAGATTTGCGCTGAAATTATGGAAATAAAAAATACTGAAGCCTATTGCCTCATAAGATCTGCAGCGAGTCTATTCATATATTGGACCCTAATCCAGTCTCACCACACTCCTTCACCCTCCCCCACCCCCTTCTCTTATATCACGGTCTTATCGAAGCCTTATTCATTATGATAAGAAGTCTAAGAAATCTTCACCACTTAAAATTTGTTAAATGGCTAGAAACATCTCGATTGATAAAAAAGAGAAGAAACAAAGTAAAGAAAGCATACAAACACCTCTGCCCCTTTCACAATTACAAAAGCTGGCACTTATTCACGACTCGCTGCCATTCACATCATATTAAGGATTTCTCTTGCTCATTTCCTCATCATGCGAAAATTGTGCGGAATTCGATAAATCGGAATTTTGGCGAATGAAGAGTGAGAAGGCGGAGGCAGGGAGTGGCTGAAGGGGGAGGAACAGCAGGATAGGAGGGAACAAAGCGTGAACACTGAACCCAAATGTTAAAATTTAAGCGGAAATACGGTCTCCCTCATTCTCTTCATCGATTATCCCACAAATGAAAAAACTATGCCACATTTGTTATCATATGAAATGTAGAAAAATTTCAAAAGATATTTTCCAACAAGCGGATTTCAAAATACACTCTTATTTATGCCCTTTCAAAAAAGAAGTAAACAAAATAAACAACTGAACAAAACAATTGCAAATATAGATATTTTTATAATAGTAAGCAAAGCAAAAATGATTTACCTCTTTGGAATCTTCAGGGCAATGCATTGAAAGAGGCTCATAGATTTCTCCATTTCGTAGCAGTAACGAATTCATACTTGTTGGTGCATTACTGCACTTACATGTATCAATACCACACAACTCCTAAAAAGATTGGAATTATTCAATAAAAAGTTTCGCAATTAATATAAAACATCGCCTCGAGGTATTCCCTTAACGATCGGCAACCACAAGTCCACACCTGTGTATGATCTATAATCGACTTCGGATCGTCAATGTAGAAAACAAACCAGAAAGTCCCTTAATAGCAACTAAATGTTTTATCATTTCGTCAGCCATTCATCTCAAACGATAATCAAGCTTTACATAAATCTATATCTGGGAATGATATGATATGATATGATATGAAACATACATCCTATTTCACGCATAAATATATGAAAGAATAAATTATAAAAAATAGACCTCATGTAATGATTCTGTGGGATTTTCATCACAAGAAGATGGCCCCTCCTTCTGTAGCTTAAGCTCCAATGCAAGCCGATGTTGCTCACGACATAAACTAAAACAGTTCAGCACATATTTGCAAACTCAAATCGTCTCGATCCAGGATCAAATCCGATCCATATATTCCTCACCGCACCATTTCAAAAATATTCACAAAAATGAGAATTGAGTAATAGTATAATAAAAGGGTTCGCACAAAAGCGACATCTCCCTACCCCCCCCCCCCCCCCCCCCCCCCCCCACCCCCCCCCCCCCCCCCCCCCCCCCCCCCTCCCTCCGAAGGAAGGGAGGTCATCGTGGGCTACCAAGTTGTAAAAGCTTGCCAAGAATACCGCTGGGACATTCATTCTTCGAGAGCAAAAGTACAAATGGACGGTAAAAGTAGACTTCATGCGCTAAATGAAATAAGATGCTCTTAAATTTGATTGAGTGACTTTTCATATGCCACCTACTTTTCTCAAACACTCCTCATCTTTCTTCCTCTTTCCCGAATTGAGAGCGAGGGATTTAAACTTCAAATTGTAGAGATACTAAAATTATGGATATCCGGAAATAATTGTTAAAAACTACAACGAAAAATATTACAATTATACCATTATATGGGCTCATTTCACGATTATGAATACCGAAGTAAGAATAATGTTGCATTGACGAAAGATCAAATGCTCTCTCGTTACTTCTCGTAACTTCAATAGAAGTTCGACTGCACTTCTCATGGCGAATATTTCAATCCGTTGAAAATCCACATATATTTGCTTAACTTACAAAAAAAACAAAAAAACGAAAAAATTGTCGTTGTTGGTCGAATTTTGGAAATCAACTCTCTTATAGTACACCAGTAATTATCTGGGTACCTAAATTAATTGTTTCCTCACAAGCTTACAACTTTCAAGGTATTTTAATTTTATTTGATATGATTTTGCATTGCATTAGATATATCGACATAATGAAAGAATAGCTGAATGATGGAGTAAAAATGTAATAAACATCACAACAAATTGGCAGAAATATTTCATATTATATCCAATGAAGCACTGCCGTTATGAATTCCTCAACACTTTAAACGGAAACGGTTGGGGGGAGGGGGGGGGGGGGGGGGAGTGAAGAGGTATGTTTGTGAACGATTAGAAATAAATTAATCAACGAACAATGCAGAAAGGAAAGCGGTTCACCCTTGAGCAATATTGACGTACATAAGACGGTACCATGTAACTCACTTTAATTTCCGTTGGATGGTCGAACGCGGCACTTTAAATCGAATCGATGCTTGATGGCAATTCATTTTTCCACGAAGTACACATTTCAATGCATCGTATAGCAATGACCGATTGTATTGATTTCGGCGCCTGAATATATTTTTTAAATACATTTACTCGAGCGTAATTTCTGTACTCTTTTGGCAATCAGCTAATCTTTCCCTTTCATCTCGAAGAACGCCGTTTTTTTTTTTCGTTCACGGGATTTAGATGTTTTGAGGGAAAGCTGGTAAGCGCCTTATGGAATTATAAAAATGTTGGTTCTCTCTCCTCCTCTTCCTCTCCTCACTGGGAAGAAAAGAAACACTGTGAAACATACACCGCACATTTTAAAATTTTGTTTGGAAAATGAAATATAGCAAAGAAATTGCTTGAGATAATTGCGGCCTTGAAGATGAACAAAAATACGTTGATTCGTCAGGCGATTTTCAGCAGATTCTCTGGTTATTGTCAAAACTGCTTTTCCTCAGTAAAGGCATTAAAGGCTTAGAGAAATCAAACGGGCAAGGAACACAGTGGATACGGTAAAGATGGTCTATGTTATACTGCCCTCAACGAAATCACCCATCTTCCTCTCTTCCACCCCCCTCCTCCCCCCTCTTCCCTCTTGGAACAACTTCAAAATAGAGATACCTCTTTAGTGCTTTTTATAGGTTGGGAATGCTTGATCAGTGCACCTCCTACCCAATTTATTCAATATCCACGTCACTGACCTCAAATGCTATGGATGATTTTTCTCTCCCATCGAAAAACTCATTTTTGATATTGTCATATTCCACATCTTTCCGAATCAAAGAAGGTATACATATAGACGATAATCAGACGCTTCAACATCATTCGATGCCATACACTTGAATGATTACGATGCACGATGATTGCACTAACAATTTGATAAAATATGTTCTAAGCGTAGCAATAAAAGTGATAGTGGTACCTTATTTCAGGTGGATGTAGCAGATTCGCCATCGATCGCTAAACTTCGATCTCTCTCTCTCTCTCAAAAGGTGATATAGTTACTGAAATAAACAGACTATGATGTCGTTTTCTGAAAAAGGCGTGCTGCAGAACGAATGTCTAAACCCGACGCCCGCAAAGTTCGACGCGAATTCACGAATTAAATCGTAAAACTATTCAAAAAACTCTAGAAACCAATAAGAAACATTAGCCATCACATTCGGCATACTCTTATCTGGTGGGGCTAAATGCAATTTTGTATAAAATGTGATATACATGGTAATCCCCATCTTGATAGGACTGGTTTGCTCGAACAAAGCTAGAGTTGATAGGAACCCTCTCCTTTACCGGCTCCAACTGGAGTTCTATTTCGCATAGAGTTAAAAAACCTGTCGTAGGAAGATTCAAGGTATCCCGTCAACTATATAACAATTCAACTTCTAGAAAGTGAAACAACTGGTATAATTTTACAAACATTTGAACATTTCGTAGAACCACACTAATAAAATGCGATTGATATCAGATACTATCAGTATTCATTAATTCGACTAGTTATATTAAGTGAACGGTAAGCAGCATTTGCATTGTTTTATCCTACATTTAACGGGCAGAGAGCTAGGGCACTTCATTAGGTCAGCATCAATTGTAGAAAGCTTCAGTAAAACATGGCTGCTCCGATTCCAATTCCAGGTGAAGTTGAAATTCGGATGCTGCACTCCAACTCCGAAAAAAAGAACCAATCTCCCGACTCCGATCTCCAAAAAACATCCAATCGCTCAACTTCGGAATTCGCCATAGTGGGTCTGTCGATGTTATATCTGCCACAAAGTACCGATAGGAAACCGCTGATAAATTTGAATCGAATGGAACAGTTCATGATATATCCAGTTCGATTATGTATCATAATAAACGAAAGGATACATCATTACGAATATCCAATGATCACTACGAATACTTATGACAGAACAAAATATACAGCGCAAGTATAGCCTCATAATCTAACAACACTCGGAAGAAAAGATCTATTAAACAGATAAATATTATTATTGTTTAGTAAATAAAGTTGCAATATGTGCAGTAAAGATTTACTAGACCTCTTTCTTATCCTACAGCTGAATTACGACTTTGATATTGTCTTTGTTTGAATCGTTGTTCGGCGTAAATTCCACTTAGTTCGCATCAGTAATGCTGGTGCCACGTTATACCCCCCCCCCCCCCCCCTCGCCAATCTCTGTGTGCTGATTTGAATATGCACATCTATGCGGTAAACTATTTAAATATTGAAATATCACTTCAGTTCCTACCTTCTCAGATGATTCTGAGAATTCGTAATCGACTAGATTATCTACCTCAGCCAATTTGTAGAAATACTGAAAAGTTTGCAAGTGTTCCAACTTCTTTTTAAATCATAGCTTTCCCTTATTTTTATCTACATCACCTCCATAAACTGATAAAGAAACAGTCGAAATTTTATCATCACAATCGTTTCAATAATCGATTGTAATTTTTCCTGCATTTAATATTTGCATAATTTTAAAGTGGTAAAAAGTTTTCGTGTAGCTTTTGGTAACATTTTCGAGGTAATTTCTGAACGACAGATATACATGTAGTGTCATTCCTAAGCTACTTTCTACCTTACCTACTTCTACTTATTGTTCATAAATTCGAATACCCGCGTCGACAACGTTATCCACGAGCGTCATATCTGCTAATCACTGTTTTAAAAGGGTTTATCACTACATACTCTGCAGAAATGTAGGTATTGCTTATATTATCTTCTACGAATATTCCCTCCAGCTAACTGATTTCTGATGATTGTCTCCAATGCCGCATTTCCACATCACCTGGATACATCGGCCCTTTCGCCATTTAATTCCAGGCCTTTTTTTGGTAAACAAAGGTAAAAGTTAAGTGCGTTGGAAATAAGGTACTGTTTGCTAGTAGCAGACTAAAAGGAGACTAGTAGCAGATAAACGACGAGTCTACTTCAGGTCAACATCGCAATAATTTGCTACTGATATCAGCCATACCCTAACGACCGACTAATAGAAGGCTAAAAGCTGGCTGGAAATAATTTGGCACCAGACTGGCACCGAATGTCCCTTGCTGGTACTAAACCAGTTGTGATCTAATGCTACGCGAGTTATAGATCAATAGTGGCTAAATCCGTAATCCAATCTCTAGATAATAATAATTAGCCGTAATTTTACAAATGAAACTTATTGGATACTATCAGTTCCAGCAGGGCCGCTAACTACGTAACGACATCGACTAACTAGTAGTGATGATTCTACTAGTACTACTTGCCAATATCACTCGATTTTTGTGGCAACATTAGTACGCATCCTTTTAAGTAATTCATGACTACTACTTGACTGGAAGAGTGCAAACCAGAATCAAACTAAGAAATCGTTCGAAGTATCCGACTTGAACGGTCCTAGGAGAATCACAGTTCTCCGGTTCATGGCATCGGTCAGGAATTCATCGAAGACCCCTGACTGGCCTTATAAAGGCTCCTGATTCATGGGCTTGCGTGGGAGACGACCCGACCTCGCAGTAAGAGCTAAGCTAACATTAGCGTAAATAACTGATCCGTGCGTGGATCCTACTTTCTGATGCCGGAAGAAGATTGAGGTGCCGAAAAAGCGGAGATTCATGACCCAAGTACTCTGAAAAAGGATTTCGGGAGCAAGCATCAATCTTTGTTTCTAACTCACACTGAAGCGAACGGACAACTCCGAAGAAAGCCATTATATGAGCGTCGTTATCTGCAAATTGTAGCATCTAATCCATGATAGTGATGTGCACGATGCGCCAGCTTCAACATGTTTGCTGCAAAATTGCCGCATCAAACAGCAGCCACCTTTCGCAAGTTTGATAAAAAGATCAACACGCAAAGAACGCACATCGGGATGTTAAGGATTTTAGTGGACTTCAGCCGGATTAGTTCAGGTCTGGATTCTAATTAACTTTGACTGGATGCGGTCAGGCCTGGACTACGACAGGCTTTTGTCTAACTCGTTCAAGTCTGTGCCACCTAGAGCATGAAGGGGCACGGAACAACATGTATTGAGGCTTCCTTCGATAAAGCTGTGCTAGATCGCTTTCACGAACGTTTAGCAACGAACAAAGTATTCATTCATCGACCAAACGTTTTTATATCAACAAACGTGTACCGTCTATCCGAAACGATTTTTAAAATTATATTATTTTTATCGAATCAAACAATTCTGCAACAATTTAAAAAACAACATTTAAACAAAGAGGGAATATTTCCAGGTAATAAGCAAAACAATATTCCCGAATAATAATCGAACAAAACACAAAACCAACACAAACATTAATACATCCGTTTCCCCTCTCCACTCTTTCAGCTTGCAAATAACGACGAAAAACAAAGAAACGGACGCTTTGGAATAAAGTTGCCTCTATCAGTGCATCTAAACACAATGAACAACGATCGGAGCATTGAAAAACGAAAGCGCAATGCGAACAACGAAGGACTTCCCGTCCTTTCAAATTCAACTCTCATTCCTTCTCCCTTCTTCAGTCGTCCTAACAAAAATTTGGCCTACTCGACGGGAAATATTTACGCAGCCCAATGCAGCACTAAATTATCAACCGAGCAGAAACACTCATTTTGAAAACATAATTCCCCCACAGGAATATGTTGTTTAAAATGCTTATAATTAGATAATAACAAATGTTGAAGCAACGTCTCGATTAAATCTAATTCCAGTCATGGCCGGAGCTTGGTCAAGTTTCAGTTTATGATCATCTGCAGTGGTCAAGAACGGCCGGGACCCGTTAATCCATATGTGTGTGCGGACGGTTTTAAATCAGTACTTGATTCCGGTCACGACTGGGACTGAATCAACCTAAATCATTGAAATACAGCACCGACCTAATACGCACAGAACTCTGGCACCGTAAAAAAAACAATCACTTGAGAAAATTTACTAATTCAAAAAAATCGGGGTTTTATCTATTACAAATCTTTTCTGGGACCTTCAACTTTCTAAGCAGCTTTCAACCTTCAATTTCCTAAGAAGCCTAATGGAACAGCTCCTCTTCCTAAACTTGTCTCATGGTGGCAAGCATCCTGATACCCTACCTAGCATCACAGTAACGGAAAACTCATCTCCTAGGATATCATAATGGAAAACCCATTTCTTGGGATATGGTCGCATCGCTAGAATGTGTCGTTTAGAATGTTTTTGCTTGTATGATGCACCCCCCCCCCCCCCCCCCCCCCCCCCCCCACCCCCCCCCTCTGCCCCACCTCCTGTCAACCTTTTTACTTAGTGCATGTCAACGTCACTAATCCAAAAAGGCACAATGTTGCATGATCTATAATTCTTCTCACTCTCTCCACTCTATACCACCCCACCTCTCCATCCCATAGACCCACCTCCTTTCCATGTGCTTCTAACTGAAGAGTTTATTCGCTGTTCTTTAAAATGATAAAACGTAACAACAATAAGAAAGCTCTAATACTCTGCTGAATGAATACAGATGTAAACAAATAGAGCCAAATACTATCCAAGCGTTCAAAACTTATATTATATAGATATGTCATACTATGACAACCTGAGTACAATAGTTGCCAAAATATCTGGGGTAACTTATAGAATATAATTCATCGTTGACTCATAATTCATCGCCATGTTAATTCCAACTATACCCCCACTTTAGCTCTATATCATTTCTTTCATTCATTATTATGCAAATACGATAGATCTATCTAAGTATGATTCTGCTCCATTCAATTCATAACATGCCAGTATAGCTCAACATGTCGAGCAGTTGTTTAACCAGGAGTTACTCATTCTCTCTCTCCTTGATCCTCCTCCTCGTTTCTCGTGCCTTACTACCTCCATTTTTTCCTCTCATCTCCCAAACTTTTCCGGCTCTTCTATTGAAAGAAACTCTCCACAGAAACTATCTCTAGCAAATCCACGTTTAACAACGTCAAGTCACAGCGAAGACTACCTGTATTCTCCAACAATCTTCTTCGTAGTCCTAAAGGAATCAAGAAATCGAAATAAGAACGGGAATTAAAAAATCAATCAGAGGATGAAAAACCAATTCCACATGAAATCCAGCAAATGAATGAGGCATACAAATGCGAGAAACAATGTAAAAAAAAAAAAAATTGAGCGCTTTTTTGGGAAGAAAAAAACCATTTCAAATACCTACCTATGAAACCATTCCAGCAAATGATTTTCACAAACCTATTAAAATTCAAATATCTAGTCCAACCATGAACAGGGACGTTTTCATTGCATTCGGCCTCATCTACAGATTTCCAGGTCTGTTCCCCAACCTTACTTCGATATCGATCATCAGCCTGTTTCATAATCGATGATTGTGACGATTCCACCAACTACCCGGATCGACTCCCTTCCCTCTGGTCAGGATCTTCTAACGCGGTGCTCTTGAATGACAAAGCGTTTCCCTCGCAGCTGGAAATCACATCAGGATTTTGAGGTCTGATCATATCCTTCTAGACCATACATTCGCCCAGAAGTAGCAAAGTTTTAGTACCATTCAAACAATCGAGAATAGCAAGTCGAAAAAAAAAACATAACAATCCATCAGTTTTAATTTGCATCCTTATCGCCATCCATCTTCCTTCATCTTGTAGATTAGTATGATGCCGAGTGAAAGACCACACTCAGTGCTCTAAAATCTTCGTCGTAAGAAACAACAAGGAATAATCTAAATAATCTCACAAAACTTCAAGACGAGAATGCATTGATAACGTTCAAATGTAATCACCACACACCTGGCTCACAAATTAGGTCCGTAATAAAACCACCCACTTAAGATTTCAATAGTTTCCTTGTTTCTAGGCGCATCCTTCCTAACTCTCCCATCTCCCTCTTCTCTCCCGCCCTCTCCCCCCCCCCCCCCCCCCCCCCCCACCCCCCCCCCCCCCCCCCCCCCCCCCCTCCTCCCCTTGCTTATAATCTTATCCAATCATCCACGTTCCCACTGTCATTCTAACCAGGCGAAATCATTGCGAGCAATCCATTCGTGAAGCGCCCCTTATCTGCAATTTTAAAAGTGGGTGTATCCGGTGGAAGCGTTCCACTTCTTTTCATACCAACTGACAAGCTTGTACGCTTCGCATCCTTTGTCATGCTCACTGAACCAATCTCCGACTTCCGCAACACCTTCTGGAAAACATAAAAGTGAATTAAACAAAGATGCTAGAACGTTATATAGTTTAAAAATGCGTTTTCTCTGAAGCAAATAGGGAAGAGAAACAGGAATGGATAAAAGGGCAATAATAGCCATTCTCATCAAATTTACGTAAGAAACGAAAGTCGCGAAAAATTCCCAACTTCCCGAATAATATCAGTAAACATTCGCGCAAGCTCTGTAAAACGTAACGAAGGAATATTGCTTACTTAAATTAGCAGCATGTGAGAATATATATGATAAGATTATAACACCAAAAGGCATTTCCGGGTTGCACCGTTCAATCCGGCTATGGCTTCCAATACTACACCTTTTGTCGCAATCGCTCAGTCTTTATTTCAAAAAAAAAAAATTGCATCGATTCAACAAACACTTACATACTCATACAGCTAATTACTAAAACGACCTTCAGAACAAATAACTTCATCCAACTAGCTCAAGAAATACGAGAACATCAAATAATCGCTAACCTCAGCACTGTTCTTTCGAACGCCATTAACTTTCAGCAGCGACCCGTTAAGGCGTTGTACGATTGCATTTTTTAGTGAAAAGCGAGATCGTTTCTGGATTGGGGACAACGGCGAATGCGAAGACGTTGAGCCAGAAGCCTTCCTGAGCGGCGTTGAAGCACCATCGAATCCTCCATCGCCACCTACATCGATCGACAACGGTACCATCACTGTACTCTTCGCAGATGTCTGAAGTACAATATTGAAACGACTGGCAACCTATAACGTTATCAATCATTTGCATAAAGACCTGTTAAGCAATAATAATTAGTGGATCATCGAGGCTTACAGATGTATCCGAAATCAACATGTGGGCACTTTCTAGGGCAAATATATTAGATATGGGGAATTTATACCGAATTCTTCTGATAGCAAACATTTCCTCTCCTCTCAATTCAAATCCCCAACCATAAAATACACCTGAACAGGAAAACACCATTTAACGATACGGATAGTTTGCAGTCACCTGAAGACGACCCATACCTACTATCTCTCACTTTCTCCCTCCTTCTGGGCATACCAACTCAGTTTATTTTCGTCACTCAGATTCAATCACCCGTGAGATTTTTGAATATTGCCAAAAGCGAATATTTTGATACAAAAGCGAATATTGATCCATTGATACAATAAAAAACTACGTAAGTAATTACAACTAAGCTGCAAAAATGTATAGATGACAACACCGTGCATATCATAAAACAAACTTGACAAACAAAGACGGATTCAGGACGAATAGAGTCGCATACTTTTCTAAATCTAGGACGTTTCATAGGCGGTCTTCGATGAGCAGCCATCGCCGATCGGTAGGCACGTTGTAAAGCCTATAACAAGTCATAAAAAGTTTATTTAGGAATGTGGAAAAGAGCGATTAAACCAGAATTAGCCGTGTAAAACATCAAAGGCTGAGAGATAATAATATAATAGAAATAAATCAATAAGTAAATAAATAAATAATAACAGATAATATTAAATATTAATGAATGATAACGATGGCAATTAACAATGACATGATAATAGTAATTAATAATAACACGATAATAATAATAAATAATAACATGATAAAAACAACTAGTAGAAATAGGATAGAAGTAGTAACAAACAATGATGTCATAGTAGTCATAGCAATAAGAATTTAATAGTAACAATAATGATAATGATAGTGATAATGATACTGATAATGATAGTAATAATGATAGCGATAAT
>QEWY01002715.1:0-53629 GCA_006503575.1 Baylisascaris schroederi
GGGTGCAGTGTTATTCCTTTAGTTGTTGAGATACTACAAAAGCGTTTTTTTTTTAAATCAGCGTTTTCACTAACTCTGATGGTAAGAACAAGATTGTTCAAGGAAATCGCGTCCCCCCTCCCCCCTCCACTCCGCTCCCCCCAATATGGATTTTCTATGTCAGCAAAAGCTTGTAAGAATGGATGAAAATGCTTTGCGCATTGGCGAGAATGTGTGAAAATCTACCACATTTAGAACTTCGCTGCGGTCTCTCTTCATCTTTCACGTCGCGTGCACCGACCCCATATGAACCTATGTAGGCACGTTCAAAGAGNGATATATATATATATATATATATATATATATAATTTTGTGATCGCTCTTTGAACGTGGCCATTCGTCCATGACATATACCGCCCACATAGGTTCATATGGGGTCGGCGCAAGCGCACGAGAGAGATGGAGAGAGACCGCAGCGAAGCTCTAGGTACGGTAGACTTCCATCGATTCTCGCCATTGCGCAAAGCAGCTTCGAGCGCTCGAATTACACAATATGTTTCAACAGCATTATATGATGCGTTTAGTATTTCTCGATGATACAGGAGGGAGGGGTACTGTACTGAATTGTGTCATGAACGCGAAGCAAACCGTAGTCAGTTTAGCAGGGTTATCGAAGATTCAAAAAAAGAATTGTTGGAGACGCAGGAAGGAGTGGGAATGCCCTGCATCGGTCCACTGAAACTTGCAAGCGAACGCAGGCCAGTTGTCGTGCTGATTCGTTCCTTTTTCTATTATTTCGTAACTTCCCTTTTATTCTGTCGTAAAATGTCGGCATATTTTGGAATATTACATTATCGTGTTATTCAATCTTCTTGTTTCTGACATTCCGTTTTCTCGTATTGTGTTATCTTGGCCTTTATCAACCTATTTATGTTAGTATGCTGAACATCTTGAACGATTGTGTTGCCAGGTTGGAAATTTTCAACTTGGTGTCATGTACAGACGTGATTCTATTGCTCGCAAGCACGACGTCACTATTATTTAGACGTGGTGCCTGCGTGCATGTATGCATCTTTCTATCCACCTGACAGTTACTACAACACAGAAATACAGGAACTGGAACTTACAAGCTTACATAGACTGAATCTAGACGATGGATTGGCCCACTTGCCCTGTAAGTCACGCTGATAGATAAATCATGAAAGATTTGTTGTCATTCAAATGAAATAAGAAATGGCTGTCACTGTATTCTTTGAAGTAGCTTATTGCTGTATTGTCCCCTTGCTAGCAAACATTTCTCATGTTTAGGTTCCTGCAAATTTTTCTGCTATCCCACAGATAACAGGTGGTATATTTTAGGTATGAGTAGGTGGTTGTTTTAGTCATCGTGTTTTTCTGTGATATTTTCGTTTGCTGATAGAATTGCATGCTCAGGTTATTACCGTGAAAATAAGCACGTGATGCATATAATGTTGTTATGTTCAAAAAAATTCTTTCATGAAGTATTGCTTGTGGTTTTCTCATTCGAGACATTGTTTGATCGAAGCGGTGAATTACTTTCATTCATGTCATGAAACGTCAATAAATTTGCAAGCTGGGCATGGTAAAGATCTCGTCTAGAAATAGTTGAAGTCGGAGATCCGCAAGCATTTGTATTTCTAACGAGAGAGTGAATAGATTGGAATCTCCAAGTGCGATTATATATTAAATTAGTTTAATGTTTTGCCTGTGCAACGTTTAACGATTCGCGTATGTGTTATCCGTCGTTTTAACGCTTCCAATATGTTTCACTATGTTCTACATTTCAGCCGGTTTATACAATATTCAGTACTGCGCTCTGTACTGATGACTCAAGTAGAGAAGAACGCTTCAGGACGAAGGCATCTTTCAAAGGGGACGGCGAAATGTGGTTGGCTGCAACCAGAGCCGGAAACGACCAGCTGTTCTTCTGAAGTGGCGGCCGCTTACCACTCAGACGTGAAGGACCAATACACGACGAAGGCGTTGGTCACTAAGGCCAGTGCCGATTCACCAAATGGATGCTTCAGACAACGATGGAAAAGAGGTTAGCACGATTCATTCTCTCACCAGCTTGTTTTACTGCACAAAGCATGCTCTTAGATAGAAGTAGTGAATACTTGTGAGTATATTTCATTGATTTTGAGATGTAGCCAGCAACAGTGCAATTCCCTCAGGTTGAAAGCAGCAGTGATAAACAAAGTGGAAGGGAGTGTATTCAATAGCATATAACTGAATCAGCCAGTAGAACAGCCTCTGTTATTTAAGCTTTCTGAGAAGTCAATGCAAATCAACGCTGGAAATACACCGGTAAACGCATCCATACATACGGAACTGAGGATAAAAGTAACTTCTTTCCTTCTGATGCCATTTTTTTGCGATTCACAATGATGCGGGGTTTAGTAATACCGTAGAGCTGCTTGGTGCATTTCACTGCCTTGTACAGTACAGGTCAACGCGTACCCACTATATGCGGTATAGCGAAATAAAACCACTCCCCTTTTCTCTTCCGTTCCCGCTGGCCGTGCAAAGAAGGCAAGAGCGACAAAAAGTGATGAATGTCCGAATAAATAAAGCTGTCAGCTTTTGTTCATACCTATATCCAAGTTTTGAATCGCCCAAACTCTGTGACGCCTTCACACGTCTATAAAGAGTTTGGAAACGCTGCTAACGGTTGAATTATGATGGGAATATATGATTTACTTGTTTCCATCCATGTTTGTATGAATAGTCATACTCGATCTTGCAATATTTCATCAACTTATTGCTCTACGCTGAAATTCTAAACGCTGTTCATGTTTCTGCACCGATCATGAATGTTGTAATATAATATTTTTTGGATGAGATTATTGAAAAATAAGGTTATAAGGAAAGAAAAAGTCAAATACACCTAATTTCGAAGTCTTTAGAAAAGTGGAGAATTGGGGACCCTGATCAACGATCATTCACCCACTCATTGCACAACAACTCCCATTTATATAAAATATTCGAGGGCAAAAAAGATCACTTTTTCTGGCTGAATAAAAAGATGCGGTTAAATTGTTGATGTGAAATGCGTATAATGTGTTTCTATGAGTGTGCGTTGTGCTGTAATCATTGAGGAATGTTTGACTTGAACGATCGATCGATCTGTGCGCATCGGTCCTCATTGTTTCGTTGCTGGTTGCTAGCCCACCCCCATCATCTAACCCAATACGCATTTTATTCACTTCTTTACATTACTCAGCAATATAAACAGCTAAATCACTTGCATAATTTATCCATTCATTTACATATCTTTTTGATACTTATTCTTCTATTCACTTCATTTTTATTAGTCGTTTGCTCATTTGCACATAACTAATGGAGTCAATAGTGGGTGCCATGAAAAAGTAAAATTGGTTTCTTTTTTTTTCAATTCTCAAAAATCAAATTTTCCAAAAGCAATTTTCGATCAAAAAACATCGAATATGAGTGCTATACAAGCTAATACTGATGCTATGCAATAGGTAGAAATAAATGTGTATATAATTGTCAGGTGCGCTCAATTGCCTTTTTTGATTTTTTTTTCAATTTTTCAATAATTTTTAACTTATTTTTAAAATTTTTGTTGCTATTTAATGATAGGACAATTAGTGCGACAAGTTAAATGTATGATTGTTTTTCTTTAAAGTAAGGAATTCGGTTCCCGTTACTGCTTCCCGTGATGTAAGATGGTTTGTTTTGAACCTTGCCAGATTACGTAGATATTACACCCTCTTGTGTTTCTATTTCTTTGATGTAATGGTTGGTAAGAAATAGGCGCAGGTACGATTGAAAGTCGATCATTAAGAAACTGCATTTCTGCATCTAATTAATTCTCAAACTGCATTTTGGATTATGTTTTGTTGACCTAAGCAGAAATCGATGGTTAAGTTGCTCAACGATTGTTGCGTTGAAGGCTTTGTCTTTTGCATTTCTTTCTCTCTACTAATGGTATGAACTGTGCTACACATTTGAATATCCCTTATCTTTGAATTTCTAGACCAATGCTTTTCATAGTCAAGCACGTGAGATGTGTGAATCGTGTGATATTATTTTCGTAGGTAAATTTATTCCACCCCAATGGTGGGACCCGACCAGTAGAGATCGGGCGGCGGTGGACATCGAATAAGGAAATCTCCATTTTTTGTTGGTTTCTTTGCCATCTCTTTTCATATTACTTCATATCCCGATTGACGCCTTCACTTTGCACTGGAGTCATAATTCGTCAATATATCCATCCCCCCCCCCCCCCCCCCCCCCCCCCNAATAGCGGAGAGAGTAGAAGAAAGTGACCTTATCCGCGATCACTTTATTTCGTACATTTACATTATCTCTCTTAAAGATGAAAACCTTTAATTCGCTGTTCTTTTCAAATCATATAAACTATTATATTCAGCTGAACACCCTGAATTTCAATTGTTGTTGTGTACATTTATATATTTACATACTGATCTCTGTTGCATATATGCAGAGTTTGCATTGCAGAGGGGAAGGAACGTGAAGGTGATGATGGAACATCGACGTTTATCACAATTCCTGAGGTTCTTCCACCTCAGCTCAGGGTCCGACTTCACGACCTGTTGGTCATTACAGGTTTAGACTTTATTGTTTTATATTTTAAGTGTCTTTATTTAGAGGCACATTTATTTTTCGATTGTTCTCATAGATCATTGAGCTGCAGTATTCGTTGATACGTGGAGGGCTGTTCGTTTTCCATTGTTCTGGTCAATTGGAGCAAATGTTTTATTTCGATCTTATCTTGATAGATTTAATCTTCAGTTGAAGCAGCATTTATGGGATGAGTTTATAGTATGGAGTAAATATTGATAATGTCCTCTACTTTGATTGTGGTGATATTCAATTTTTTTTGTAATTTTTTAATGAATCACTCCGCCAGCATAATAATAAGAGAGTTTTATTGCGTCAGAATTTATGAGTTTTTGATGCGAATATGATCAACTTTTTTGAAAGTGTTGAAGTTTGATTAAAGCAGACATCGTTTTTAAGTGCCATTCTTAGCAAAACCATTCCTTCCAACCCGTTCCCATCGCTACTTCTCTATCCCCCACCCCACCCCTCATTTTCCCTTCAAGTTAGCTTATTATTTGCTCCAGTGTTCGTTTATGTTTATTGTTTATGTTTAAGACGCTTGTTTTTAGAAACACATTGAGGTAATTGGTTTCGATGATGCATGGAAGCACTTCTATGCTGCATAACCTTTTTTCGTTTGCTTTTATAAGGATTTAGCATGTATATTTAAGGAGCATAAATAACTGGTTGGCGTCTGGTCCTCCATAGCCAACTCCAAAACGTGAAAGGTCATGGGCAACGACCGCCCGTGGATGGCAGAAAAAACGACAAGTGGAGGCGATCGGGAACGAAACAGTGTGATGACCACCGAAACTCTCGTTGGAGCGAGGAAATGGAGGTGACCCTCCCTTTTTTCTGACTAAAAGATTAACTGTTCTAAGATTTCTTTATCTCTTGATTATTCTAACTGTTACTGCCTTCCGGATGTGAGGATTGGATTTGCCTTGAGGCAGGGGGAGGGGGGCAAGAAGCTCTATAAGAGGTTCATTGACAATTTGAACTTTTGTTAAGTCGTACTAGATAGGGAATAAAATCGTAAGTTGATAAAAATAATAAAAATAAAGTTAGACGGCACGACGAATCAGAGAGGGAAAAAGTATAAACAGATGAATTTTGTTACATTTTGCGTTGTCGTAATATAAGTTTTTTCGATAAAGTGCTACACGGGAGCTTTCCCTAGCTAGCACAAAGAGAGGGAAGATAAAAATGGGATGCCGATTAGCAGGTGCAAGTCGACGATTGTGCAGTGCAGGTCGCGAGCTACGGGGTCTTTCAACGAAGAAAAGTTTATTGGAACGATCCGACCGCCGGAGGTATCGACGACTTTTGGAAACCGAATAATTGATGGTCAGTGCTGCCGATGTTTATATCCTGCGTCTTCTTGTAGTAAACTTTTTTATGAACGCTAACATATGTTTTATAACATCCTAACAATCAGCTCTGCAGGCTTTGTCTATGGACAGAAGAAATTCACCACTGCATAGTACGTCTAATTGATAAACCTAATACGTCTAACTGATATACCTTCTAATACGTCTAACTGCTACACCTAAAAATGTTTCCCTGTTGTAGGTAACCCGGTACAAAACGGGCAAGTATGACTTACACTTGCCTTCATAAGCATTGAATGTATAAATCCGGCGCTAGTAACTACAGAATAATTGCATCTTTCTTCATTTCTTTGAATAGATGCGGTGTTTTTTTTGGATATCGTATGGGTAATTGGATGTAACACAGTAATCTTGAGTTCATATATGCCTCTATTCACTGATGGATGTTTTTAGCACATTTAGTGAGTGAACGCATCATTGTTGTAACAGAAATTCATCACTAAGACATTCGGTATGACGGTCGTAGAATCTAAAAAGTGATACGTAAGGCAGTTAAGTATTTGATGATGGACAAATGCAACCTATTCATGAGGATGGAATGTGTCTCTTCGTTCACATGAATAGCAATTCCATAACGGCTTCAACTTGTGGTCACGTGAAAAGCGGCAGCTTCAACGAAACTAATCGGTCAGCTAGGCAACTGGATTTGCAGACAATCAATGCTCACCCTTATAATAACTATAGAAGCGAAAGCGGAACAAGTATGAAGAAGGACTCACCGCAGAGAGAGGCGACGTAGTTGAAGCCCTTATTAACGGCGCAGTGACGGAGGGGAAGAAGTCCGTCCCCTCTTTCACTCAATGCCAATTAATCAGCTGGGGCTGCTTATATCCAGCTCCAACCGACAGTGGACCTTGTTCCCAGTGTCAGCCGATCACAAAACATCGGCCGACACTGGGAACAAAGCGCACAGTGCACTCAGCACTGCGCGCTTTGTCGCGACAATGACATAAACCACTGTGTGATATGTGGTCGTGTAATTATGCCAATGGCTGTTTTTGAGCGACAGGCTGAAATTAGAATTGGCACCTATAAGGCGATGGAAGTTGCAAAGTATTTTAAAGAAATTGTGATACAACAGCAGCGACGCATTTCATGGAGAAAATGGCGTATGTGGTGACGACTACGAAATGCTTCTATCATTCGAGTTCCTTCACGCGTAAATTGAAAATTCACAGCTTTTGATAATTCAGATGTGTGCTTCAGATTTATTTTCTTATTTTTGATGCCCCTTTCAAAGCAATTTGTAGAAGTATTGTTAACCTATTCGGTCACACACACCCTGTTCGAGTATTCTAAACTTAGAAACTCGAATTCATTAAGATTGTCTCCATTTCTGTAATGCTGTTGAGCAGTGATATATAAATGAAACATTTGATACATTGAAGCAATATTTGTTCTTAAATTTATATGCAAACTGCTCAGCAAGGTAAAAATTTCAAAGGATTTCTCTTTTCCATAGAAAGTTTCCAAAAGCTCTAAAAAATCATCGATAGTTTTCAAATCAGTAGCCATTAACTGCTAGCATTCTCCTTCTCTCATCGTGACGGTTTTTTATAGCTTCAAATTGATTGCTGCCACAAATTTGTATGGAAAAATTCGTTTTTTTTTTTTCAAAAAGCGTTGTAATATGCAATCCACATGGCCACAAAATATTTGGAAGTATCTAATCAGCTTCAATTGCATTATCTTTTCATTAGAAGCTTAGTTGTCGAACTAGATGTTAGTAGAAAGTCCACAGGTTCAATTCATAATTAATAGATTTCATAACTTTTGGTCTTACTGCTTTCCGGACTGTAGGTATCGGAAAAATGCGCGCATATGAATTATGCTGACAGTTGCACTATGAGGAGCATACATTTGGAGGATATATTATGTAAACTAGGCCGGGCAAATTTCATCGACACTGATAACATTTGAATATGCTCGGAAGTTCTTTCTGATTACGGCGCAGAAGGCCTTTCAGTTTCAAATATTTTTCTGCTCTTTCTTCGATCGTTATCGCATTTTTTTGATTGCCTATTTTACCATCAAAATGAACAGCACCTCTCGTTTTGCACTGCGTATCGAAACGATTCTCATTTTCGATCTGAATTGATGATCAAAGTCTTTCAAATGGTTCAAAGTGTAGCCTCCATGGAGACATAGTAACGGTTACGCTCGGTAAAGACGAGAGCATTTTGCCTGGGCAGTAATTGATTGTGAAGATCAATCTGCTCACGTTGGAACGCATCCAATCACTTCGCGGCTGCGAACTCGGCCACTTGTATGCACACTTGAAAAAATTGCACTAGTGTCTATCGCGCAACCTCTCAAGCTGGTCAGGCAGCATGCGTCGTTTAGCGTATCTTCTTTTTGCTTTCACTATATATATATATATATCACATCTACGGTTTCACTATTGATATAAAGCACAGATGCGATAGCGCTGTCGAAATGTTGAAATATAGAACTGATAGGAATTATATATTAGTGAATTTTTTTACTATCATTAGACAGCTGCTTAAAAAGCAAAACTAATTGTCACTGATTCATTTATTTATCTTAATATCTTCATTATGTTATTCAGGATTCTCCTTCAGTTTTTATCTCATTTTTGCTAACAAATTCCCTATTTGTAAAAAGCCTCTGATGCATTTATAGGCACAGTGCAATCGACAGTACGCGATGAAATGTTATGAGAGCGGAGGCAGTGACCCCACTGTCGTGGACCATCAAGCTATAAAGACGGCAGCTGACAGAACCAAAAAGCTGTCGACAGTGGTGTATTCACATCTGCAGGAACGTCACATGCTTACGATGTGCACAATTCGAAATGGAGTACTGACTCAGCGGTTCGTTTTTTTTCTCTGATTTATTCGATGGAGTAAGGGAGGAATGTGGAGATGAAGTTTCATGAGTGCATTTTATTTGGAACAAGTGAGAATTGAAAAAGATCCTAGTTATTATGCAGTTGAAAACTGCATATTTCATACTGGATCGCTCCGGCAAGCTTACATTATAGAACGTCCTTTCTTCGTCTGCTGTCTGTAAGGGTCCATTGTAAGGTCCCTCTAGCCTTGCCTTCTGTCGCGTGCTTTTCCTTCGTTTAATGTCAGAGGTAAGCCAACTATTTGCACGTGAGTGAAGTCAGTCGCCAATGTTAAATGAAACACTACATGGAAGTTATTCTTTTGATTTTTAGCAATTTAATTTATTCAATTGGTTTTTAGTTCTTATAAGATGTCTGATTGATACCTTTTTATTCAGTTTGGGAACACCTCAGAAACGAGTTGCGGTTCTTAAATATGATTTCAATTTTATTCTTTGGGGAAAAAACCAAGTAAGATGGGCAACTTTTTTTCTTTCGAAACTCGACGAGAAGTTAATGTTGATGTACGACGGGACTTATTAGGTTTTTCATATCTTTTGGAAAAAATTGTCTTTCGTCTTTTGTTTTCATGTCTTTTCCCAAAAGCTAAAGATTGCTTTATTTTCACATTGATTTACGATCTCTTTTGATTTTACATTTATTGGCCTTCAAATAATTGGATATTGAATGCAATTGAATACTGCGAATTGAATGCGTAGATCATTTCATCGTTTTATAGACTTTGTACCCATAGAATATAAAGAAAATGTGTTGAAGACAGGTTTCAGATATGGCGAAATGTTTTCTTTGTAAAAAGAAAACATTTTTTAAGTTAGGGTGGGATTTGTTTTTCTTCTTAAGCCTTTTCTTTCAAAAGAGGAGCCCTAATTTCGCTTTCTAAACCGGGGTTTATTTTTTTCTCAAAAAATCGATCTCTTGGTTCACATCGGTTAAATAGGAAAATATTTCTTCGTTCGTTATATTTGCTTTAACGTCAAGTTAGGGTGGGATTTGTTTTTCTTCTTAAGCCTTTTCTTTCAAAAGAGGAGCCCTAATTTCGCTTTCTAAACCGGGGTTTATTTTTTTCTCAAAAAATCGATCTCTTGGTTCACATCGGTTAAATAGGAAAATATTTCTTCGTTCGTTATATTTGCTTTAACGTCTAATCTTCGATATTGAGAATTGAGAAGTAGATCACTTTTTAAGCTTAATAAGCCCTTCTTTCGATTTAGATGGGAACGNATATATGGGAGTGTACTTTTATTTGTTTAGATTTTTCGTCAGCTCTCTGGCACGGATGTGGTACGATGGTACGTAGCATTCAGCCTTATGAAACATCGCTGCTGACGGTAGTCGGTGCGCAAGAATTGATTGCGCTTCCGGAAACTAATTCGGAGACGTTGGTTATCTGCGCCGTTTCGATGTCTATCATTACGGTGAGATGCCTTTTCAATAAGCACAACAAAAGAATTGCATATTTTCAAGGACGTCTTTGAAGGAACCCTTTTTGATGTGAATCCTCGTGTCGTTTATTTTGGTACATACAAAAATGCTGTGAAATACCCGAAACTTAGAGAACCTCGGAAGAAGGGGAATTGTGGTCGGAAGCTTACTTTGGCACAAGACGATTTATACATGTTGGGAGTTTTTGAGCACAGCGCCCAATTTGTAGATTTTTAAAAAAATTGTTGTGTAGTACTTTCAGGCGTCGTCGCTCGCTGCAATACGGTGTGTTGGGCCTAGAAATGCACTAGTTGTGGATTTGTCCGATAAAGCAGGGTCCGCTTTAGCAGCGATGCCATTCGTGCTTCCGCGGCCACTTCTAACGTGCGCTGTCGTCGTCGTCGTATTCGTTGTATATTGGACCATCATTGCCGCACATCTCCATGCATGTGGTTAGTAATTTGATTTGGACGTAGAAAACAAATGGAGGGAAGGAAGTGCACCGAAGGAATCATTTCTATTGGCAGCTTACTGTTCTACAGCAAGTCACTGTCCAGCTCTATGCTTTCGACCTCCTTTGTAGTGCGTAAAAACCTGCCCACGGTAGATTACATATTAGTGGTAGGTCAGAACGCGGTGGGCCAAACCTGCGACTATCATTTGATTTACCGTGTATTGACCCACGGTAGATCAAACCATGGCAGGTCGAGAACAAATGGTAGACCATACAATTTGGTTTACCGGTTTGGTCCACCGGTTGTGTTTGACATGCCGTGGCTCGATCTATCATAGGCCAATCCACGGTAGATCAAACGATAGTAGTAGCTTTGATCTGCCGCGTTTTGACCTGCCGCTAATATTTGATCTATCACCGGCTCTGATCCACCGGTATTGTCCTTGATCTACCATTGGTATGATGGATCAAGCAGTTTGATCTACTAGTGGTGTTTTTGATCTACCATCGGGTGATAGATCAAACAGCTTGGTAGTTGAAATAATTTGATCCACCCGCGATATTTTTGATCTACCGCCGTTTTGGATCTACCGCTGGTGTTTGTGACCCACCATTGCAAACGCTTTGGTAGATCAAATAGTTTGATCTACCGGTAGTGTTTTTGATCCACCGCGACAGATCAAAAACCACTGGTTGATGAAAGTATTCGATCCATCGCGATAGATCAAAAACACCAATGGTAGATCAAGCTGTGGTAAATGAAATGTCACTGGTAGACCTACCACTTGAAGATCAAATGGTAGTAGTAGGTTTGATCCACCGCGTTCTAATATCGCAAATTGGATTGAGCGGCGAATTAGTGCAAAAAGCGAGAGGGTCTGAGGAATCACTTCGCCTCTTTTTCCTGTACTCCTAACAGCACGCAGAAGTAGGCAGGGTTTCAAAGGTCTACCGCCAGTATTCTGACCTACCGCTAATATTTGATATACCATGATCTGACCTAGCACTGCCACTGGGTCTACCACAATCTTACCCACCACTAATTTACCGTTCCGAAACATTCAGAATGTGACAGAGAGTAAGTTGTGACAGAGAGAATTTACGCACAAAGGAGACTGCCGCCCCAGTCGGAGTGATGGAAAAACTTATTCTTTAGTTCATTACCCAATGTCATATGTCCGTTTATTATTACGTTTCCAAATGTTGATAAGCAACCCCGAGGCGTGGAATTCCGATGAACATATCAACAAGTCATCAAAAGTCATAAAATCTAAATGACTCCCTATAAGAAACCGGAATAGCAGTAAAAATCCATTGAAGGAAGAGAGAGCTATGACCGACCTTGCGGAAGAAAAATTTTTGAAGTTCCCGTTCCCGGGTTTCGCCCACCAGCAAACCTCGCCTGCCCACTGGCTAGTGTTATCTAATGGAAAAAATCTCTCAAAACTCGAACTTTGAAGAAAGACGGATTGTCTACAAGCCTCCTTAACGATGGGGAAGCTTTCCAAAGGTTTTCGCCACAGAAACTGTGGTAGTCGCCAGTTTTTCAGCCAAAAAAACTACATCCGAAAGCTCACCGTAAAAGAAACAATAAAACCTACAGGTAGCGACCAAGCTTGCGAATATCCGGAGGAAAATTCCAGCTCAACCCCGACATCCGACCTCAGTTCTGGAAAATCTCCACGATGACACCGTGATACGCCCACGCCCGAAGGAATCCTACAAAGAGGAACAGTTGCTTATTGCGATGATGGTAGTTAACGAATGTGTAATAAAAACGACAAAACTGCGCTCTTTGCGTTAACTTGTACCGCCGCAATGTTTTCCTCATCTTATGGAATATGGGTAAGCAACGGTGAGGTCTAAATTCGAAAATGACGAAACCAAAAGGTTTTCAGACATGAAGATGAAGAAAATATCGGAAATACACCTTGAAATACGTGAACGCGAGCTCTTCACTTCTCAAACACCAAAAAATACACACTAACTGCTTCTTATATTTTATAAATTTGGCGAAATTTGACTGCAGATGAGGCCAAATCTGACTCCATTGGTGGTTCCTTTCTCACTTAATAGAGAATAGAAACAATCCAGTTTTCCGTTTCCATCTAATTTAACCATCCACTTTTACAGACGACCTAACAACGATGAGATTTGTTGGAAAAAAAGAAGCAAACTTACGACCTGCATAATTTGTTCCCTTCTGTCGGCATCACTCCGTTCTTCTTCAGCAAAACGCGGCGATTTCCTGCAAAATGGAGCGTGCATCAGTATTAACCACACTGCTATCTCATTAACAACACCACTATCAATACTGCATCATATGATAAATACACCCAAATTAAAGGAACGACCCCACTCGCACCGGTACAACTGGAAGCATGATGGACTCTTCATAGTTGCCTATACACTAATACATTGATAATTCCCCTATCCTCACATCATTGCTGCACAGTCACTTGACTGAGATTCTGTCTCTTTCCTCGTTGCTAACTTTTTAAATAGTGAGCTAGTGTATACCGCCTCCTTCTTCAGAGATCTACCACTCTCTTCCCTTCGTGCTCACAATCTACTTGACCTCTCTTGTTACTTTATTTTCGCCCTCAGTTTTGCTTTGTTGCCGGTGACGTTCATTTTCTTTGCAACCTTCCAAGTGGCCACATTACGATAATCCTCGCATAGCAAAAATCGTGAGTTCAACAGACATTCAAGAATTACTCCATTTACTTGCATCAAATCAACTTTTTGCCCGAAGCTTTTATAGGCTACGTTTTACAAACGCTGGAAGTATGGTGGATTTATGTGCACAGAAATGCGTGTTTGCCCGGCAGACATGAAAACTTCCCTATCCCAACACTTTCCAAAGAACATTTTTACCAATTCACTTTCCACCCCTTCCGGGAATCCCTCCACTCGTTTGCGGAAATTCAATCAATCCAGGATCTCAATAGAAACTCCGGAAATCAATCTATTCGACAGCCTTCACTTGTGAGTTCCCCTCGAAGCCCAAGCGTTTCGTAGAACGAGAAGAAGGACAATCGGCTATGTATGTACGAGATGACTCATCAATAATTCCCTCTAATTTCTTAATAAAATCATCAAATAAAACATGAAAAAGTTGAAAATATTACAGACAAATAAACTAACTGCTACCCGAAATTACGGAAACGCAGTAAAAAATAGGGTCCAAACTCCACAAAAATCGATCAGCGCACAATATAACTTTTGTATTTTAAAGCTTGCTTATACACTCCATCGTCTACGGATATATCCTCCTCTCCCCCGGTCAATAACCTTAACTTAATGTGGAATGGACGCAAATCGCTGTCGACACTTCATCGGACTTCATCAACTGATGTGGCAGACAAACGACTTTTTTTCTTCAAAATGGTGCAACTCTTCAAAGTTGAACGCGATAATGATCAATCAATAACTAGTGATCAGTGATAGCCGCTGATATATGATAAGAAAATTGCTATAAACTTCTAAAAACAAGTAGAAAGCATCCTACATTTTCCGTTGAATTTTTAATGCAGCAAAACTGGTTTTTAAATAATCAAATTGAGCAAAGCATCTTATTTGCCATTAAACCCCATCTAAAATTACATGGCTAAATCCCCCTTCACAATGACTACAGTTGATTACAATCACAACACTTTCGCCCTCCCCCCTTCTTCACAAATTTTAATCGCAAAAGGAATTCGACTTTCTCATAATTTCACAACGAGTAAAACCCGTTACGCATCCAAAAGCGGCAAATTATTTTAACAACTTAGACAAATTTCAGCAATAGCAAATACTGCTTCAAATTGTCACGGGGCTTAGCTTGTGATTCAATTTGCCCCTTTTCTTTTCCACTCATTTTTCATACTTTTCCTTACTTGGAAAATCGCTGACTGCCAATCCCNTAATAATATAAGCAGTTAATAAAAAACGACGATACAGGAATCATGGAGAGAGTAATAATGAAAAATATAAAACAAAAAATGAGTGGAAAATTTCGGAAAAATATTCGAAACGACGAGAAACTTCTAAAAAAGAAATGCAGAGGTAAGCATAAGGAGCATACAATAATGCAAATACAACCTAATTACAACAACACATATATACTTTTTATCTTTTGGTTCACTGTTTATAAAACAGAAGTAGGTACATGAATGAGGTAAGATTCCACAATAAAATAAACCCAATCAAAGAGAAAATACTAACGCTTCCTACCAGATTATCAAGCAACCCTAGCGGCAGATAAGGTTCATATTAAAGCAACCCCACCCCAATCTCCTCTTCAAACCTGCACATACTCGTCTTAAACGTAGGATAATTCATTGATTATGAGGGAGATTTAGGTATACCAATGGTGAAAGGTTTTACCAAAGTTTTACCACCAAAATAAACCTTAGAATAAAACCACAAACACTCCTCACCCCACAATCAAACAAACCTCAACATCAGTGAATACACTCAATAAACCAACACAACACACTTTAGTAACCGATACATACCATCTGCAGTCGTTCATACACTCCTTTAGTGTTAACTCTTGTATTTCTTTAACATGCTAAACTCTCCTTATATTCAACACTTCCTCGCCGATATCAATCATCACGCGCGCAAAGGGACATTCTCATCTGCTCTGCGTCTCTGACCATTTAACTTGTCATCTTTGAATCCCACAATGCCTAACTACATATGCAAAATTTTCTCAAATATCATCCGTTATTCAATATGACGTAACAACATCTGTCCTATATTGTATTCAAGGAACTCCCTGCCTTACCTATTTTATCATCTTTATCACCTTTAAAGAAGATAAAATGTATAATTATTGCCGTATTCGCAATTTTGGTTCATTTGGCAAGAATAGGTGAAAAATTCCTCCAAATTTATTCGAATGTCAAAATTTAGATTATATCATAACGCATTACTCAGTTTAATATACAATCGTAACAAAAAACGAATCGAAATATAATTCCACATACACCTAATGTAAATAAACACAGAATGCGAAGAAAGCAGAAATAACTGGTTGACAGCAGACCAACATGGATCGCAAACTGGCTCCATAGGAGAAAATCAAATGAAGCTCCATATCAGGAGAGGAATAAGGAATCGAAAACCCTAAGCAAATTAACGTGGAGAAGGGGTTTAGAGATGAACGGGAAGAGGGAGAAGGGTGAAGGGGTTAAGGAAAATGGAAGAGAAAAATGCAACAAAATAAATACAACCCGATCGTTAAACCGTCATACTGAGCCAATACAAGCGCAATAATCCAACCTGCCTATATCTATTTTGCTTAGATGGTTCATGAGTATACAATGGTACATAACCTTCTTGCCTCAAGAATCGTCTGGTGGGCATTGGCAAAAGTCGTTCCCTACCCAAAGAGTTTAAATCCACCGTTGAATAAACACTAACATGCATTAGTGTTGCTTTGGGTTACCCGAGCACGAAACGGTTGAAGCAATTTTTTACCCGGCGCCCACCCCTTACCCTCCTGCCACCACCTCGGGGAGTTAGCGAGCTCGTACTGCATCCTTCACCTCGGAAGTTCCCTAGTCCAAATTCGCTCCCTGAAAGTTGAGCATGTTAAATTGGCATTACAATTTCATGCCATAAACGATCCTCAAATTAAAGGCAACGTTGCACAATGACCGACAGAAGTTGTGAACACTTGCTGGGTAAAACGGTAATTATAAAACAAGCTTTGGTCACTCGTTGGGCAACATGGTAAATGTGAAATAAGTTATGGTGAATTCATCCGCTAACGAATAATCCTTTACCTTCATATGTAATTTAAGATCTGGGATCATATAAATAAAAATAGTGATTAAATGCGAATAGTGATAGTGATAGTGATAATAGTGATAGTGATAAAATAAAATGTGATAAATGTGTGATAGTGATAAAATGTGATAGTGATAAAATAGTGATAAATAAAAAATAGTGACATATGGGATCAAATAAAATAGTGACTAATGCGAATAAAAATAAAAGTGATTAAATAAGAAAGTTTACAAACATTGAACGCTTTTTTTTTGGAAAATTTTCGAACAGAAATTCTACAAACTATTTATCCCTTAATATAATATATTTATTTATTGGTTTTTCTACGTATCGACTACCAATCAATTCAGTTAATTACTCATATCCTTTATTCAAGTTGTACAGGATGTTCTCTTTTTTGTTCATAGATAAACTATTCCCATAATTTCAAGGCAAAAGATTCACAATGAAATTCCAGCGATATGTTCTATGCGAAAGCAGTTTAGTTCAATGGAAATCTCAAAATGCTTGACTAAAATATTGTGGGTGTCAAACGAATATGATGGCATATCGATAGATGGAAAGCTAGGCCATACCTCACTCCATTCCATAATTCATGCCCAAACATATACCCTTTTATTTTCTATGGGTCTATTTCTATGGGTCAGCAACCTTTAGGATCAGTCACAGATGTGGCCGATTTAATTCAATCAACATTCTTTTCACTAATTATACAATCACTACTCCTCACATCAGCATTCAGCTTAAATAAAGAAAAAAGAGATATATTACTGCAAACATATTTTAAGCATTTCAAATTACCCAACAGCAGTAAGTATGTATCATACTGCTACATTTAATTTTAAAAAAATTTCGAACAAACTTCAAGAGCTCCGTATTAGCTCCGTGTTGTACGAATCAACAAAAAACTTTGCCTGCAGTTTTGTTAACAAAATTTCGCAAGCCCAAACGAAATGCTTTTTTGAAAGTTTTCTACGAAAAATTTGGAAAATGTTGAAATAAAAAAAGTTTGTTTTTTTAAAATTTCTATTCAAATGTCTTCAACAATAAAATATGCAAATTATGCATCCACATTACGTAAATGAGAGTGTCAATTAATTCTCTCAATTATTGCTCCTCAATAATAGCAACGAATAACTTAATTAACATAAATTAAGCTAACTCTGAAATAATAGAACAATCACTACTATGGAATTGACTCGAAAGATTAGCATATATTAGCAATACGAATGAAGAATATTCAATAATATCTAGGAATGCTAGGCTTGATAACAGAACAGAAAAACCTGAAAGCGTAGAATGATGGTCCATATGAGGCAGAGAGTGAGTGGGGATTGCCATCGACCACATCGTGCGATCCCAATGTACATGTTGGTCACGCAGAAATTGCAGTCGTTTGTGCACATTCTGCAGACAATCGATCCGCTTTTTACCCCGCGTCGGCTTAGGCTGCAAACGATTTCCGATATTTTAAATGAAAAGGTAATGTTTAGCATTTGTTTATGCAAACACTAAAAGAGCAAATTTCCATCTTCCAACGACAGAAATTCGGAAAACATATTTCGAATCAATAAAAGAAATCCACCAGAAAACTGCAAAACATACGAAACTGATTTATAAGATCTTCGACCTCAGAATCACTTAGGCCCGATCGTGCAGCACTAATATAAGAAAGAGCATGTGATACAGGAAGCTTCCCTGAAGCGATATTGGTGTTGTAGAAAAATAAATATTATTGCTAGTAACATAGTATGGAAACAAAAAGAGCACAAAATTGGATCATTCAAACGATGTAAAAATGGCTCTCTGAAATAAGCAATGAGGCGCTCATGCCAATTATCATATATGTTTCAAAAAAATAATAAAAATTCGACACATCCCTCATCCCTAATAATCATAAATTTGCACGAACAAAAACGACAAAAAATATATATATATTTCTTATTCGTTGCAATATTTTTCCGATTACATATTTTTATTTTTCACGCTTTTATTTTTTATTTTTTTGATTATTTATCTGAAAATAAGGCTTCATTTTTTAATGACATTATAATATTTATTGCTGATGTTGAGAACAGTATCAATATAATAGTCTGATGAAAATATTTTTTTGTGGAGTGAGGGAGGGGGATATCACCAGTATTAACAGAACTGAAATCAAGTAAAACTGTATCTGAACACACCTATGCCTTCCTAGAATTTGGATTAGAACTTTGAACTTTTATATGCAATAACCTAATATTTCCAAACATACTACACCTATCTGCTGCAGTAGAATGCTCCTACTTTTCAAGGCTTACGCATCAGCTGTCTCTTATTTCTGCTATGCTTTTTAGAGAGAAATGATGAATAAAACAATAAAAAAAGAAAAAAAAATCAACTATAGGTTGGATTTAATCCCGAGGAATGAAATTAAAAATAATTGAACACCGATGAGGTTTTAAATATCTCGCAAAGACAATATATGTATTGATTAATTATAGCATTGCTACCCAAACCGTCTAAATAAATGCGTTAAATTTCATAAAAATCCAATGCGTTAAATTTCATAAAAATCCAAACCAAAAAGTGGAGAGAATATTAATCATATGAAATGAAGATAATCAGAAAAAAACGAAATAAAAAAAGAGTTAATTCCTACTGTCTCAAGATTTTATAAATTTCCTCCCACCTCTTCCCACCCCCCTCCTTTCCCCTCTAACTGCCCAATTTTTCCTCATTGTATCATGAATGATGAATAGCGCACAGTTACAGACTAAGGACATTTTTATGTAAACTGAGAAATTTATTTACCTTTTAGGGATGATCGTGAAGCAACTCACTGCTATGGAGCGCTTTTTTCGACCTCTTTAACCGTTTCTTCGTAAACGACGAATTGTGATTCAGACGCGATCGGCTTTATCTGGAAAGAGGACAGCACTAATTGCTAATGTAACAAAACGAATAACTACGGAAACAATAAGAAAGCCAAGTTTTTAACAATCCGGACAGTCTTCTCGCCATCAGTAAACAGCACCGGTCTCTACATCGACCATATTACTTTCAACACAGTAAACGAATCCTCCACTTACAGAATCCACAAGCGGCTAAAACAACCACCACACCACCCGAACAAAATTGTAGCTCAACTGCCGCCTATTTATGTCATATTTTCCACTGATTACTTTCTCCACGTGATCCTCTAACAAATACACCCATTAAAATTTTCGTTTCGAAAAGAACAACTGGACGAAAGATGGGATAAAACAAACGTACAGCTATTTGTAGGAGCTGACCAGATTTCGTAGCTTTAGTTCTCTTGTAGATTGGTCCGGCTCGTTTGGAAATCGTGAATCGTTGAATGGCACTGAACGGTGTACATACTGTACATGTCAGATGCTTGTTTGAATGGACCACCTAAACAGAATTAGGAATCTCGCATCAGAGTTGAGGAAACTATGTGGCATAAACTAACAGGTTCTCGCAGTCGTAAGATTTCTTTCACATGAGTGGAAAGCGTAACTACTCGCCGCTGTTTTTAATACCAACAATGATGGGAAGCAAAAGGATGCTAAAAAACATGAATTTTTTTAGCTGGTGTCATAAATTCAATCATTTAAGTATTCTTTGATGACAGTTTTCGTCATCTCTGATTATAAGCGTACGATGCGAATAGAAAATCTCGAAATTCCTTGACGTAGAAACCCCTAATGCAATGACATAGAAATCAGTTCAAATAAGCATACATGTAAAGTGTAAGCCAAGTTCTCCACTGGTTCTATGGCGCCCTTTTGCATGATAGCATAACAGCCAACGGCCGTTCCATCACGACGCTTGCCGACCCTGCCATCTTTCCGGATTTCACGCCATCGTGTCGAAAATTTACAAACACTTCTACAAATTTAAACGTCATTTGGATAGCAAAAAGCGACTGGCAATAATCACGAAAAAAGGCACATCATTTCAAGCTAAAGAAAAACGAAAGGTGGTGACAGATCAACAAGAAAGCCCGATCAGGAACAGGTTTTAAGAATATCATGTCAAGGATTCGAAAAAAAATGCAGGCGCATTGTGAAGCCGTCTGCACACTACTTGGCATTCACAGGTTATCATTTACGACACAATAATGAATGATTGCCCTGCAGCTTTTTCTTGACCAAACGGAAAAAAAATCTGATATACTTTCATATTGCCTTCATACGCAACGCCATGGTGAGTTACCATTACCTACGCACACGCATAAGTCATTCACCTGTTTTTTTTGTCCAAAGGTTTCGGCGTTTGAAAGCACTGCAAGACTGAACTTTCATATTTATTAATTTTATCCAACGTGTTCAAAAGAATAAATCATTGGAGCATACATACCATTTACTATATTGTTTAGGCAGAAATTTCCGGAAACTTTTGAGCAAATACGTTCGACTCTCCTATAATAACCGCTTTAGCTAAGCACGTTTCAGTTGGCAAAACTTTCCGGAGTGTCTTTTAGAACTTATACTTCCTTCACTGTTCAAAAAACTTCAAAAATTAAGTGAGGTTACCCATTCTTCGATGATAGTTTTAGATATCCTTGATCACGAGGGCACGGTGCCAACACAAAACCGGTCGGCAATCGAGTAGACAAATCCACTTCTGCCGGAACCTAAAAATCCAAGCCTTTTTTGATGCTAGGAACTTCTCCAAGTGATGCGCTCATAAGCGAAAATAGTTTCCATAAAAGGAACCCAAATTCATTAGTCAACTTGAAGCAATACATTCAAATTCATATACACCAGCAACATCTCATCGGTTGCCCATTTACACAATCTTTACCTGGTTACCCATCATCATACAACTTTGTTCGTAGTCTTCGTATCCCCATAAAGATCTCCCCTCCCATGTCTTACGTAACTTAATGCTCAGATCCGCTGATGAAAGT
Organism: Baylisascaris schroederi; assembly: GCA_006503575.1. Taxonomy (NCBI): domain Eukaryota; kingdom Metazoa; phylum Nematoda; class Chromadorea; order Rhabditida; family Ascarididae; genus Baylisascaris; species Baylisascaris schroederi. The sequence goes on from QEWY01002715.1 coordinate 21,411, forward strand.
CAGGGTTCCACTAATTCTCTCACAACATGACCAACTATCACTTATTGGGGCGACTTAATCAGTTGAATAACAAGAAGCTGCTAAGATGCGTTCATCATTCACCCATTATTCGAATGTTTCATAGAGAAAATGACTAACCAATGCTCTTAAAAGAGCGAATCGTTCAAAATTCGTCAAATTCTTATCGTCGAGTATTTTTACAGCCGAATCACCACTCGGAATGTTCATTTCGTGAACCATTTCTCTCATTTCGGTAGCATGCAGTTCTGAACCTGCGACCAGGATATCATCCCGTGCCTTCATTACGACACATTTCTTCAAATTGAGAAGCTAAACTTACAACCGCAAAGCTTTAATTCATCTTTATGCATTTCGCAATATGCGCTTATGAAGTGCACTACTGCGACGCCGTCCGTATATGTGAACTTCAATTTGTCTACTCGGTAGATTCAGCTCGACAGCAAACTTCAAATGGATTATAATTGAAGTCAGAAACACATGATTAGTGGGCCTAATCTATACAACAGGGTGCTCACCTACACCGATTTCCCATGCATTTTGTAACCGAATAGGTTGCATCTAGTTAGCAAAAAAAAGAAGATAAAGCAACGAAAAAATTCTGTAGATCCACCATCAATTTCAAGATAGTTTTGATATGGTATTACGAATAAATATAATATCTAGCTCGATTCCATTCACACAGTCCTACCCAGATCTACGATAACAACTGCTCTCGTTGATAGAAATAAACTTTACATTATCCTATAAATGCAAACAATGCTTAAATTCACAAGTGAATAGATGAGAATACTGTTTGCCTTCAGCAAGCGCTATGCGTCTCAAGCAATGAATGGCTAGAATGCTCGTCTCAGAACACAATTCAACTATATTTAACTGCGCAAATTCACATGTTGTACACTTCATCGGGACCAATTCCACTCTCATAAACACAAATGCCAGCACTTCACACAACGCTTCACAAATATTGCGCTTAAGAATAGCACTCCAATTACTATGATAATGATGCAAGCTAGCACTAACTAAATCAGCACAACTACAAAGAAAGACATGACGTCATTTCACGTCATCTGTTTAATATTCCCTAGGAAAGAATAGCAAAGAGTGAGGTTGCCGTGCAATCGACGATACCCCATCAACATAAGTTCGGATGCCCTTGCAAATGCATACGGTAGAAGCGTTACCCCTCCCAAATAAAAAGTAGTCCCTTTAGATTGCTCACTCTTAAACCTCTATGTCCCGTTGCATATGCCTGTGCAAAATTTGATCGGTAGCATTGCGTATGTGAGCATGACCCGATAGACTCAATCATGAACAAAAACGTTGCAAATGGACTTGTTAGGTAAAAAATACGCCTAAATGGCGGAGTGCTGAAGAATGACGTCATAGAATGAAAAAGAATGACGTCAATGCAATGAAGAAATGAGCGAGTCACAAATGCGAACTGCTTTCTTAAGCGCAAAATGCTTCACTAAAGTGATTGCCATCAACTCCATTTATGCAAATTAGTGCATAAGTGAACGCTCTCAATGTCATCAGCCATTCGCGTATAAAAACTTGCTGAACGTAATAACCGAAAGAAAAATTGCTCGTGTATTGATGAATAGAAAGAGGTTCATATGATAGGAATTTCCCATTCATATCTGTCGATGCCCTTCCTCACTTCGTGAAGTTAACTTCCTATAAAGTTGAAATCCTTATCAAAAATTCCACAGAATTTATGAGCAACATCAAGCTAACGATCGATTGTGCTAAGGAAAACTGTTAAAAACATCAACACAATTGATGCAAACATCTTTACAAATACGGAAAATTGCTTTCGACTATCACTATTTACACGACGTTGAATGAATTTCCAATCGAGACAAAATACAAATGCAATCCATCACCCACAATTAATCGAATTTAGAAAGTTGTTTATTATGTTTATGCGATGCCTACATCAGTGCATCATTATGCAAATAAAACTTTACACATCACTCGAACACTTCGCAATACTTTTTCACTTGAGAATAAAGTTGCCAATTATCACCTATTTATAAACACAAAATGTTTGTAAAAAACAGTGAATAAATGTTGAAAGTATGAGGAAACAGTAGAAATACCCAACAAAATACAACTTGATGAGAAAGTGGGTCCTCTTAAGTAAAGTAGTGGTATCTTCACTGTTCGAAGAGTGTAAATATGACAGAGGTAATTTTTCATTCAATAAAAACTATTCAACAACGCTCAGGTTAATTTGTCTATTGAAGGCAGAAACGTCAATGATGCCAACGAAAAGGAGGCAACAACCCCCTTGCAGGTTCCCTACATTTTTGCAAATAAAACTCGCTGTCATCTCCGATAGCAAAAGATGACTCGCAAACATCGACCAAGCAGCTCACATATGGCATTGCTAACAATTTATAGAAACGATCATAACGACAAATTTAATAGCACCAACTGAAATCAATTGCAAAAAATACCGCACAATATGCGAAAACTGATGTAAACTGAAATGCCCTCTCTCTGATAGATTTCCTATCCAACTGAGAACTCTGCAACGTTTGCAATGCAATGCAATTTGCGAAGAGTTCGATTGCAATGCGATACAATCTTTTGCAAAGCCGAGAACCGGAAATGAAACGCTGAAATTTGTCGTGTTCTTCTACTTAAGGAATTTTTTTTTGGTCAGTTGATAAAGGTGAAACTTTTAAAAACGCTGATGAACTTGTGACGTTGCAACAGCGATCACAAACTGCAGCCCGTTGATATCTTCCCAGCAACCATCTACCAGCACATTTAAATATGTTTGCATTGAGTTCAGCTAGCGCTTTGCATGCCTCCTTTCCCTGCCCAAGAGCCTGTATTTGTAAATCACATAAATACCCACATAAATGACAAAAAAGAAACACAATACGGCATAGACGTCAAAAATTATAGTGCATAAAAACATGAGGATGAGTGCATGCTGCTGACACAAAGTAAGTTAAATATGAAGATGGCGCAAAACTTACAGAGAAATGTCACCCGGTTGCAATTTATACGGTGCATACGCGCATATCTGCGAACAAATCGCGACCGTAGATCACCAATGAAACAAAGCGCACCACGGCTCATAATAGAACGAACTGCGAAATTCGCTGCATTACGGGTTTATACCTACCGTCCGCATCTCAACAACCGGCCCGTCCTTTAAGAACTGTCTACATTACTGCACAACGAAGAAGCATAAGGGTAATCCGTTCTCATAGCAGCAACTTTCTAAAGCTAATAGATAACGATCTTAGCTCGGAACTTTTATCCAATAACGCATAATTGGAGCAGGATTATATGAAAGACGTAATTATTTTAGCTTCCGCAACGCACGCAATCACCTTGGCCAGTGAAATGACTTAATTTTCTAAATATCGCAACTGCAAATATTCCCCCTTATTATGAATGGAATCTAATGAGACGTCTATCTATATTCTCATGAAGTTATAACAGTCGTTATACATCTGTAGTTTGCATAAATTAAAATTTACAAGAGAAAAAATTGATTGCACTAACGCTACTTGATATCTCATCGATGACGTTACGAGAACTTACTAGAGTCAAGAGAGGAACTGCTATCATATAGTTAAAATGTGTAGCAGAAGGATTACTAAAGGCCAATGGAAAACATTTCCACTAACACACGACCTACAAATTAAATAGCGCTTATATGACCACTGACTCTTTAATAATCCTTACGAAACATTGGAACATCAACCTAGAAACGTGATTAAGATCCGATATCACTGATAACAAAACCAGCAAGAAACCTCTTGACAAATGAGCAATACGCAAACTATATCAGTATAATCGAAGAGCAGCTCGGCGCAACCCATCGGACGAAGTACACTTTCTGCCAGGAAAGACAGTCATTGAGACAGGCAATAACATAGCCATACCCTCTCAGTTAAGCATATATCGTTTGCCTGAGGGCTGGCAATTATGTTGCTCTATTGTGCACCTAACCTACGATTGCTAGTGACCACACAAAGTGCGATTTAAAGCAGAACGATTCACGAAATTCTAGATCATAAGCTCGCATTTCGCCCAAACGACTAATCGAAGTCAACTAAAGCAGAATCACGCGGGGTAGAACAAACATCGTAAACGCAGATTAACGCGAAGAATAAAACACTCAAGAGGATCAATAACGATCAAATATTTTCTGACGTGGCATATGATGTGATTAAGGATGTTCTTATATTGATTATATACTATACAAATACTTGATATATGCAAATTTTGAAGTTAGTTTTGAATTTTAGTTTATTTAAGATAACGTGAATTTTCTTAAGCATTCATATTGAATCGATCGCAAATATGACGTATAGAATTAACGAAAGATGAAGAGTTGCGTTATCGCTGAAGACATTGCAGTAGAATGCATAAATTTTGAATTCTTATTTAAAATGTTAACAAAGATTGAGTTTAAGAATTGGTGCATTTCACACACAAATTTACATAAATATAAATCAAAATATTTAGTTGAAAGCTTCATTAAATAGTCGACTAAAAACAAATTGAAAATTTTTGAGTGACATTCACAATTGTGGCTCTACACCCTCAGTGCAACGCACCATTGCAACGTTATCGTGCGATGCACGAATTCGAACACTCAATCATGATAGAACGCTGTGTAATGATTGAATATTCAAATGAGTTTCCTTCTACGAATAAACTCAATCATCTGTTGATTTCAATAAAGGAATGTAAAGCACATTCCATTATCGTATCCACAAGACTTTCGGCAAATTCAATTCAACACCTAGTCCCCTTCATTCTTTATTCTGAAGAAGCCATTCCACACAAGTACAAATTAAATACGATCCTTTTCACTGACGTGATGAAAAATAAAATAGGATAGAAGTTGAAACTGGCTATGTACATCTAGAAAGCACAGACTCCTACCAGACGGTTGCCAATAGGGAGTATAAGTGAGAGGGCGTTTTCACGCATTATTTTGATCGCTTCATATCAATAAAAAAGAAAATAATTAGACAGTGGAATTAAAAATGCCTAAATTGACGTTATCATATAGCCACAATTTAAAAAATCGCATATCATTTAAACGCACTAAAAAAATGCGTCCTTTAATATATATATATATATATATATATATATATATATACTAATAAAAAATTAATACTTAAGAAGATAGTTTTCTATTCCTAAACGGTAATAAATCTTCACTAGAAATTATTTACAACGCTCAATAATTTACGATTTTCGAGTATAAAAATATGGCCAAACTATTTTTAGCAGGCGATTGGACGTTAATGTATCATATTTTACAAAACATATTTTCACTGATTTACTTGTGTTCACTGTGTTTAATTAAATAAAATGAATTAATTAAATAAAGTAAATAAGTTGAATAAATCAAGTAGTGTGAATAAATAAATTGTATAAATAAAATGAATAAACAAAATGAATAGATGAAATGAATAAATAAAATGAATAAATAAAACAAAAAATTGAATAAATTAAATAAAATGAATGCATAAAATGGATAAATAAAATGAATAAACAAAATGAATGAATAAAATAAATGAATTAGTAAAACAAATGAATAAATAAAATGAATAAGTGATATGAATGAATAAAACGAATAAATGAAATGAATAAATAAATTGAATGGATGAAAAAAAATGAAAAAATTGAATAAAATGAATAAATTAAATGAAATAAGTAAATAAATTGAATAAATTAAATAAAACGAGTGAATAACGTGATTATATAAAATGAATAGATAAAATGAATAAATATAACGAGTAGATAAACTGAATAAGTAAAATGAATAAACAAAACGAATGAATAAAATGAATAAATAAAATGAGTAAATAAAATGAATAAATAAAATGAATAAATGAAATGAATGAAAGAAATGAATGAATAAAATGAATAAATAAAGTAAATGAATAAGCAAAATGAATAAAAAAATGAATAAACGAAGCGAATAAATAAAATGTATAAATTAAATGAAAAAAATAGAATGAATAAATAAAATGAATGAATAAAATTAATAAATAGAACGAATTAATAAAATGAATAAAATAAATGAATAAATAAGTAAGGTTTATTATTATAGATTGCTATTATTATCACTATTATTATGACGTTTACTATCATTATTACTGTTATGAGTATTTGGGCATTATTTGGTTTTTTGCAATATATTTGTTGGAAATAGTAAAAATATACTTATATTGATAAAGCTATTCAATGCGCCGTCTTTCACTTCGCCATGAAACTATCAGCAAATATCGACCATTTAATAAATCAACCATCATTTAGACGTTGCCAATAAGGCTTAGCCGTCACAATCTATTATATGATTCAAGAACGCTTTAAATGAGCATTTTATTTTTCTAATTAAGTATAATTGGAATATAGTTACTCTCGACTACAGAAATGTGTGAACAGCAAGGCGAAAATCTATAGAAATTACTTTATATAGACGTCACATGTTACACAAAAAGAAACATATATGACGTCATATTATTTTTGTACGCATTTCCAAAAAAAAGCATAAGATGAGCAAGGCGAACATACCAAAATACTAAAAACATAAAATAGTGAAAACAGCATTCTCTAATTGACACTTCTATGAGGCAAATTAATGAAAAAGTAGCATACAGATTGAGGTATGTAAATGAGATAAAAATTAGTTTTGAAGAGATGAACGCACAATACCCTCCACACTGTGCTAAGCAATCGTCCCATACGTTTGCACACAACGAATATTCGATTGGTATACGATCGATCAAACCGACTGCATTTTTTTGTTCATAAAGATCTATCATTGCTATCCACATGGCTGAATAAATCAAGTGAAATAAAATAAAACAAATAGAGTGACAAAAATAACATGAATATAAATAAAANAATAAAATGAATAAATAAAATGAATAAATGAAATGAATAAATAAAATGAACGAATAAAATAAATATGTAAAGTGAATAAATAAAGTGAATAAATAAACTGAATAAATAAGACGAATAAATAAAATGAATAAATAAAATGAATAAATAAAGTTATGGCAAATGTCCTGAGCCTCAAATTTTTCACAGTTTTTCTGTCAAAACAGTCGCAAGCTAGCGCAACGTTTATCTAGGCGATCAATAAAGGTAGTCAGCAAATTCAATCATACAAACCAATTGATGCGAGCAGTTTTCTATGCAAGACTTATGCCAGTTTTTAGTATTTATAACTGTAGAATCAGAGATCAAACGGTTTCTACGAATAAAGAATACTGAGAGAGGGTGGATTCCTTATTTGACTTTTGCCAGTTTCTTCACAAACGAGATGAGCCGAAGTTTGTTAAATTCTGGCGCAAAAAGCGAGCTGAAAATCTATGTGCTTAGCCAAATAAAGCGTGCTAAGCAGGCCAAATATTCTCCTTGGTAGCAAGGCAGCTGCGAAAATTAGTGCTTGTTGGGGGTCACCGTTTGCTCCCAAGGGCTTTCAAACCCTCCATAAAAGGCTTCGTATCGCCAAGTCCTCCCTTTTGCATCATGACGTCTAAGGTCTAACGCTACTGGACTGCACCTCTGAATCATATTGACTGTTGTTAGCGACGTCGAAAACTCCTTCAGATGCTTCACTGAACGATTACCTAGACTGATCGATAAAGAAGAGCGAGAAACGATTTGATGTAAGTGGGGTCTCTCAGATAGCTGCTGTCAGTCCGTGGCGGAAATCACCACTAAGCATCAAAGTTAAGTTTGCCTACATTAAATGTGATTTGGCAATATCAATACATGATAGTTACCTCTCTAATTAGAAAAAAAGGTATTATTGTTCCTATTTCTCAAGACTGCAATTTCACCAATCGGTTCCATAAACGTTTAAACTTCGAAAAACGTCTCTGAAATCGCCAAAGAGTTTTTAAGTTTCGACAATGATTACGAAAATTTCAAGTAGCAGAATCTCAAAGAGTCACACAAAGGCACAATTTTGCGTAAAATTGTTGCCCATTTATTCGATATTAGAACATAAGATAAATGGTCAATGCTCAAATGGTCAAATGGTCAAATAAATGGTCAAAATGGACGACAAGGATGACCATGAAATTGCAAATAGCATCGCGCATAACTCCGAACCGGAAAAGGATTTCAAGTACCACTGTTTTACCTGTACTAAATAATTTTAAATGTATCGACTAAATCATAACATAAATAACTCTGCACACATTAATTTTCTAGTGATGCTAGTTGTAATGGTTTGAACTCAAAGAACAATTTTCACTTCATACTATGAGTTGTAAAGTCTTCGCTTATTGGTAATTTCTATGCGTTTAGCAAAATACCGAAAAAAATTAACTAAAAACCATTTAACTTCTTTTATAAGGTTGTTTCCTGACGTTGGACTAGCGGCAGAATGTTGATCGTTGGTTGAAAATTTTTTTCATCTAGTAGCTGATTGTGAATCAGATTTGCAAATATGAAAGTATCAGAAGTGGAGCATACGTAGAAGCTTTCTGCTCTTCCTAAGACGTCCGCCCGCTATAATTGGTTTTCCGGAAACATTTTTTCTAGCATTGCATATGTGACAAACCTATCCTGATGCTTCTTTAATTTCACTACCTACATTCTCACAATCACGGTTACATTTTATTATGGTTACGTTACAATTACCAATAGAATATTACCGATTAATAGTAAATTCAGCGCATAAAAATATATATACGCATACATATGCGTGCATGCAGGTACTCATACGAGATTTGTATATATAGAAAGCAACCTTTCGCAAATTCTCACACACAAGCAGCGCAAAGTGGTTGAAAATATTCGCAATAAATTTGCAATTAACAACAGTCTTGCAAACTTTTCTAAGAGATATTATCGAACGGAATTGAAGCGCATTTATCGACAGCAAACCATTTGACGCTGATGACATCAAAAAAAAAAATTCAAGCTACTCAACGAATACTCATGTTATTCTTTCTAGTGAACACCATCGCTATGGTTATTTGCTTGAAGAAGCTATCCGTTAGCGTTTCTATAAAGCAGGTGTATCCATTCGGTACTCATCAATCCAAAATATAATGGCATACGTACATGGATGCTGCTACGATGTTTTAAAGCAAAAGCGCACAGAAGAGAATAAGTAAAGTCATGCAACGAAACAAGTGACAAAGAAGATCGCTCAATAAGAGCCTCAACGGTATATAGATCAGGTAACATGGTGAAATTCGAGCTTTTGAACTGAATATTGCCTTAATCCCGTTAAAGAAAAATTCATTAGTGAATTATGAACGGTATTCATAAGTAATCGAGAACACAAATAATAAAAAAATCTATTAAAAAATTTACGTAAAAAACTGAACCAACAAATTTACCTTTTCTCGACGACATATGAAACGTCTTTCCATCATCTTCAACATCAAAATCCAATTCCTTCAGAAGTGACGCACCATCTTTTCAGCGATTATCTTCAAGATCCCTATAAGAAATGGGCGACAATTAAGATAACAACCAATAGCCACCTTCAAAAAGTACCGTACAACATCTATTATAATACGAAATCAGAGTCGTTCAAACGTTAACAGCGGCATCGAGTATCGCAAAATTAAACTGTTTCTTATCAATTCTCCGTACAGAATTTCTTTGCGGTTTTCAGCATGTGGTATACGTCTGCATGTGAGAGGACGCGTATGTATTGCATCTTTGTGGTGGTATGCGATTCCAGTCGAACGATGCGTCACTGACTCTAACTACCCTGAGTCAAGAAGTCAGGCTCCGGATTCCGACTTCACGAAAAAGTGGACGCCCTGCTAGTTCAGTCCAAGGAAAAAGATTTGAAACCAATAAGTTGTTATCGACGTACCGATAATACTTACCTACAAATGGCATCTGCGCATCCGAACTATTTCTTTGTGAAATCTTTTCAACAAGAAATATGTTAAAATTCAAACGAATATATTTTCGAACGAAATGAAAAACGATTAAAAACGATATTTAATAGAAATCATTTCCGGATATGGAAAAGAGGCATCCCGACCACTTCGGCTCCAATAATCCGGAAAGATCTCTCAACATTGAAAATTATCGTTTCATTGAAAAGGAATGCAGAAGAATGAGGTAATGTTTAACATTTCATTTATCACTAAAGAGCATTAGATCGCTCGGATGCCATCCCATCTCGATTAAGGTTTATTATTATGGATTATTATTATTATTATCAGTATTATTATGACTTTTACTATTATTATTACTGTTGTGAGTATTTGGGTATTATTTGCTTTTTTGCAATATATTAGTTGGAAGTAGTAAGAATATATTTATACTGATAAACCTACTCAATGCGCCGTCTTCCACATCGCAATGAAACTATCAGTAAATATCGACCATTTAATAAATCAACCATCATTTAGACGTTGTCAATAAAACTTAGCCGTCACAGTCTATTATATGATTCAAGAACGCTTTAAATGAGCATTTTATTTTTCTAGTTAAGTATAACTGAAATATAGTTACTGTCGAAAACGGAAACGTGTGAACTGCGAGATGAAAATCTATAGAAATTATAGACGTGTTGAAGAAGATAGACATGATGAATAGCAATAGTGGCAAAGCAATTATTATGTAAATATCAAGCTGACATCTCATATATGATTGCATATGATGCGTGCAGGGTGAATTTATTCGCATTATTTTTCATTAACGATGCTTCATAAAGATTAAATCAAAAGAAGAAAAAAAATTCNTGGTGAATAGCAATCCACTTTATTTGAAATCATTCTGCTGAGTTTCTAAAAAATTTTATCAATTGTAGTTTCAATCCGAAAGAGTTCAAAACCGTGTTCGAAGTGCACCAATAGCCGATGATGCTGTCATGGTGGGCAGACTCTATCAGACAGGTAGTGGTCACTTCTGTGGAGCTTATTATTCTTCTAATAAAATCCAAACTGGCATACCAGAAACCTTGCGAAGTATGAGGTATGTCACACAATCTATGGCGAGGATTAGACACAGGTTTGTGTGTCTACCAGAAAACCTCTTTCATTGGGGTAATATTTTCGATCGATAAAAGAAATGCGAGTCGGCATTATATGTTTGCTCTTTCTTATTTACTACATAAATAAGCGATTCAGACAACGTGGTTTGCTGTTTTACATAGTATTCTCCGGGTGGTCCCATCATCAAGGCGTTCCCTATTGAGAGCAATGATTCGTATGTGCAACATCGTTTTCCAAAATAGGTTCAGTTGAAGAATATCTAAATTAACGTCAAAACTACCAAAGAACGCACGAATGTTGGATGAATTAATTCTTTTATCGCACACTTATCCATCCATGGAATAAATCTGCATACGCAATTCGACGCATTTCAATCACCCACAACGTATCTGTATTTAGAAGTTTTATCTCGTAGATACGCTCAGTACACTTAATATATTTCATAACCGCAGTCTCCACTGCCGAATGTTAAAATTACTTGATATAGACGTCCAATGTTACACAAAAATAAACATATATGACGTCATATCATTTTTGTACACATTTCCAATAATAAAAAAATGTATAAAATGGGCAAGATGAACACATGAAATTACTAAAAACGCAAAATAGTGAGAAAGAACATTCTTCAGTTGCAACTTATGTAAGGCAAATTAATGAAAAAGTAGTATACAGATTGAAATATGTAAATGAGATAAAAATTAGTGTTGAAGAGATGAGTGCACAACACCCACAGTACTGTGCTAAGCAATCGTCCCATATGTTTACACACAACGAACATTCGATAGGTATACGATCGATCAAACCGACTGCATTTTTTTGGTTATAAAGATCTATTATTGCTATCCACATGGCTGCAAACAGACTCACAAAAATCGAAAAAAAACTCATCATCATTCATATAAACTAATTGAGAAGGTATTAAAAGAACGCCATAAAAACTAAAAACCTAGATGGGCAGCAAATAAGAAAGGATCATTAATAAATGGTTACAAAAACACTGAAAATCGAGTTGAGTACCAACTAATCCACTCCAATCTCATAATAAAATGTTTAATTGATCTCATAATAAAATGTTTAATTGGTGGGATTTTTAACAAAATGTTAAATGAATCAAACCGATAAGCACATCACCGTACCTTTCACTTTACTACATAATTTTCTATTCTGTAAGCCCCATAGGTTTGCCTAACTTCCCTCTAAATTACTGCACATTACTAAGGGCATTGGGAAAATGCTGCAATTCTTTTTCTCCTTTTATATGTACACCACTTAACCTTATCGAGATCTCGCGCCTTTATGCACATACTGCATCCACAAAAAAAACTACAAACTGATCTTCGCAAATAAAAAGTTAGGAAACAGTATTCAATGGTGTTGAGATATGAATTTTATATTAATATAATTTTATATTCATATTTATAGTAGTATAATTTTATATTGATATTCATGTATTGAGCTACGTTGACGTTCAAAGTAATCGAAATCAAATTTCGATGGATTCTTAGTTGATAAAATTTACATATTAGGACATAATTATGTAAATAATTGCACTAAAGATTATACCATAATGAAGATTACATAGAGAATAAGAGCTTCTATGAAGGTGACTTTGTCAAGATTATTTTGGTGTTCATTCTGTTTTGTTCAACTTCTGATATTTATTCAACTATCATAGAATGGTGCATCGAAATATGCAGTTCACGTGATGAATCGATCACTTTCAAAAAGCCGAAAAAATTCCACTCATAGTCAGAATAGGCACGGACGCTGTCAACACAGTAACTATGCAAATACCGGGGTTACAATTCTAGATCCGAAATGTGAAAGTTTTCATCGTTTTACTCGAAGTAAACAATAACTTTTGACTGCTGAATATTGCAGCAGCGGCCACCTCAAACCGCATTGTTCCTTTCGATGCACACTAGATCAAGATAATGTACAAAATGCAAGAACGTGACTTCATCAATGAGGTAAGCATTTGGCGAAGAATTTCTATTATGTGTGGTCGTTCAGCAATGGAGTCGGATAAGCGGTGAAAACTGCAGGCATCAGAGGTCGCTATCACTCGAAATATAGCAAGAAGACGATTATTTTCGTCGACGAACCAAAAATGAAAAATCTGGTTAGATGGAAAAGTGCAAGACAAGGGCAGTTGTTACACAGGAAATGTGAACGATGAACAACGGAGCAGAAATCGCCTAAGAAAAAACTGTACAAATAACACTAAAAGTTAAACATAACTACTAATATCAACTGGGATATGCCAACGAGTACCGAATTCTCAGGCAATAGCATTTTCAAATCCGAAGTTTCTGAAAAGTTCCGCCTTTTAACCAATTATAACCAATCTTAGATGATCTTAACTTAGGTAAGTTATAACAGGTTGTCAGTAGGTAAACAAAACTCGGATGGCCTGGATGAATGTAGCAAAGCAACGTATGCCAAATTCGGTTGTCTTTTGGAGCAACGAATGTTTGCTACGCGCATGGTTTTACGAAACACAGGAAAATGAGAGTTGATCGATGGAGTATATCCATAGTAATAAAATACGATATTAAGCGAGATAATTATAATGAAATCGTGTGGGAGCACCCACTTTGGGAATGTAAATGTTGGAAACGATAGGACATATTATAACGCGTGCTATCGTTCCATATGCAATGAGCATATGCAGTGACTGACTAGTACACACTGACATGAAATACTTACAAACGAACTGTTCTCGACGACAATGAAGAACATGATCACAGAAAGACGAGTAAATGTAAACTATGCTAGCGAGCAACAAGTGAAACGATGAAGCGATTCGCTGAACGGTTATCTAATCATCAACATTCCCTTTGAACACTCACAACAAACGCTCTCTCCCACAACTCTCTACAAACTCAGCACAACTATGCAAATAAAATCAAAAGCACATTTTTATCGCACTTCGTAAACGAAACACTACTCAAACCTTTCCACATTGAATCCAAGATAATAATGCATATAGATAAATGGGTTCCATAATTGTGCATGCACTACACAAACAAAGCCTAAAACCAGTTTGGTAGGTTTTGCAGGTTTCCCTTTTCTATGTGGATTGTTCGCCGATGCGCAGCTACATTCGTCAACTAGGGAGCTGAGGCTGAGCCCATTAAAGCAAAAGCGAATTTCCTGCCCATTTTGTGGTCTCCATGCAGCCGCGATCCCATAGGACAACGTGCTTGCCGTTCATTGCTGGCTTTCGCAGCTAAGGCAGACTGCGCCCTTCGAATCAATATGTATTTTTCTGGCACCAATTTTAGATTCTTCTATCGTATTTCTCAACACAGCTATTTTTTGCTCATATTGGCTGCGCAAATCGATTCTGCAATGCGCAACGTTCATTAAGTATGCTGGGCTCACTCTATGCTCGCGCTAGTAAATTCGCCCTTCACAGCTGTTCTTATAAATTCATTTATTATAAAAATTCACTCAAAAAATAAATGAATATTTAGCAGTGTTTATTTATAAAGTCCAGTTTTGGATACCCATCCATAGTATTATATAATATTTGAGCAAATAACTGCATTCACAGCAATTTCTTCCAGCGAGAGGTGTAAGGTGAAGAAGGTGTATTGGAGACTACTACTACTTCTTTTGTTTTGACAGCATACTTGGCGAATGATGATAGTAACATCGGTTGTCTCAGGTGGCATTGCAGTGCCTAGGCTCTAAGCTTTTTAAGGGTGCAGTTCTCTCAATTTCTTTCATTCGCCTACGGATATTCTTTCGATGTGAAAATATACTTTATGCTTTGAACCACTGAATGGCAGCTAATGTCCACAATGTTGTGCATTCCCTTTCGCAATCACTTAAAGCTTCAGCGACCTCGAATGACGTCCACATTAAGGACGAGACTCGGGAAAAAATATATATGCGCAAAAATGCAAAAAAAAAAGTGGGCCGCAAAGAGGAAGCAAGATGCACACTCGTATGTACATCAGTAGTTTAGTTACCTCGAGATCAGTGAGGCGATAATCTTTTTCGCGCGACCTACAATAAAGTTATTCCTCACTAACTAATCAATGAAATGAAAGAATAGTAAATTTCAATAATAAAACGAAGTTGAGACTCTAGTAAAATTGCTATGGATCTTTGGATGAATTTTTTTTCTTGCCGAATAAAACTTGGAAAAGTGCAAATTGAGGATTTCATTCGAATATAACAATTGCCCAAACAATTAAACCTCAGCGATATTGATTGCCTTCTCATAGATCAATTCCATTGATGCAAAAATCTTTTAATGAGCTAATCTATTGCACTTCTCGCTATTTAATACCACACGGCGTGCGGTATTAATCTCTCCAATCTCTTACCATACTGAAAGGGCTAGACTCAATCAATATTAGCGCCAACTGGAGCAAATCTGCTCACAATGAAGCAGTGGCCTTGCAGAATAGAAATTTAAAACGGAAAAACATCTCATAGGTCGTATAATGAAAGCTTTTGCCATCTCACATTCGTCTGCTGATAGATTACGAGCGATGTCAAAATGAAACTCGTTTACTGAATGAAGGCAACAATAACACAAACATTAATGATCAATATGCAAATGAAAAAAAAGGAACTGTCGCTGGGGAAGTTGGTACCATTTGCACCAGCTACCTCTTCAGTTACCCGTTAGGAAACACGAAGACCTCTCACGAGTTACGCTTTTTTAATATCACAGATCTTTTACAATTTACTTCTGCATTACGTTGTATATCTATTCTTAACAAAACAAGAGCAAGCGAAGTAACCAACTAACTGTACGTTGTATTGGGAATGGGATCGCTGCCGAATTGTCACGATATTTCCCCGGAGCCGGAAATTCTGCCCGAGTATCTGCCTAAAAGAGCATCGTTTCACAAGGAGCTAAAAATGCGATTAGTACCTGTAGTTGTCTCTTTTTGCACTATCCTTCCGAGGAGCCTATAATTCATAATTTTCGTCCTTGTAAGCACAAAAGTGACTGATAAAAACAAAGAAAAGCACGACAGCAACAACTGTACATTTCGAACGTGCAGACTTGAGAATTCAGAGTGTTGAACGCCATTAAAAACAGTGGTAATTAAGAACGAATATCAAATGTGATGTTATGGCTTTGAATATAGCCGCATTTCAGGTGTGGCTCACCTGAAGTTACGATCCGTATTTGAAGTGCAAGGATGCAAAGGTTCTTAGGCATATTGCTATTAGAACGTTTAAATGAGAATTTTGCAGCTTAGCGCAGTAATATAAGGCTGCACACTTCGTTTAGTTTCAAATACAAGAGATTCATGAGAAATTATTCTCGACAAGACGGTGGCAGATGAGATTCTTACAGCTTGACCAATAAATTTTAAAAAAAAGCGTAGTGCAGAACTAAGTGAGACATGCAGAACGTCTCCTTTAACTCAAATAACCCATCTCAAATAGCACAGCGATTGGAGCCCACAGTTTAATAGTGACTATAATCGTGCAATGCTACAACGAAGTGAGCAGTGCAAAGCACAATACCACAATATCGTAACGGAAAGTGTATTATATAACACAAAACAATCTAGGCCCCTATCATAGAGAAGCGTCCATCATAGCACATTCGTAATCAATTCGGTGAACTGCAAGCTCACTATGGAATGGGAATTGCGCTTATTAGTGAAGGCATTGGATCCATATGATATTTTCTCTATAAATAAGCTTGGCTGTGGCAATAAAGAAACCAAACCAAGTTTGTTGCAAGCGGCGGTACTCTCTTATCAGGCAAATAAGGAAGTTAATTGTGAAAAATTTACACAATCGAATTAATATTTTCAAATTGAATTGTGTTTCAAAAACAGTCGAAAGACTTTCTGCTTAGTCCGCTACCCGAAACATAAGCAAAATGGGGAGAATTCAAATGAATAAACCGCATAAGCGAAATGTTCGATTTGCTTGTTGCAGAGCTTTGATACCGAAGTTAAAACAGACTTGTGCAGATGTTGCGCCAAATCGCTTGCTTACATCTTACAGCTTTAATAACAATGTGACAACAGAACAACGATAACTGGCGAAATACCACAACAACAGAATTATATCTGCTTTCACCAAAAAGTGTGCCATTCCTTACACGGCCACTTTGATCGCTATTTAATAAGAAATTCAAATTTAACAAATGTTTTGGATTCATGTTGATATTGCACACAATATCTCAAAGTACTCATGGATTACATCTCTTTTAACGCAAAAACAATATAAAGAATCGAAAAAGAAGATAAAATCATTATTCAACAATCAATCGACATAAGTAAACCCACAATGGTAGTAATGAGCCCTCCTTCCAACTGCCTGCGATAGTAGTCAACATGTTTCGCTCACTTCGCAGAAATCAAACAACCAAATAAAAACCTCAGTGCACAACATACGAGAAAGCAGATATGCACGACAATCGATCAAAGAATTATTGATCTTAGCACTTTCGTCTGAAAGATTTACAAATAAAATTGTATCGACTGCATTGCAATTGAGAAAAAACTATCGATTTCACTAGTTGCAATATTTCAAACTATGATCTATTAAGATATTCGTGTTTCACCAATTTAAAACAAACTTTCGATTTCTTTCATTTAATGAAGAAACAATTTTGTGAAATCGATAATCGAACAAATGATTCAGAGTTAGGCGTGAATAAGGAACTTGAAGGAATATCTTCGACGAGAGAGAATTTGGTGAATAATGCAATTCATTGGATGCGATTGCGAATTCGTTATTTGGCGAGCACGAACTTGCTTCGCGGTTAGTGACTGCTCATTTTAGTGCCATCGATGCCCCCATAAGCCTCATGAAAACCCATTCAATCTGCAATTTTAATATACTCATTACGTAATGTTCGCAAGGATTTTCTTCAAACAGCACAACAGCGGTCACAAAAGCGGATATTCGAAAAGCGCTTTCATCTATAACGAAAAGTCGGCTGACGATGCGAAGATCAAACCTTACGGAATGACTAGCACCAGAAAGTTGATCACAAGCATATTGTCAATTTTAACGCTCTCTTGATTCCCGAATGCATTTTCTTGGGCTTGCATTGATATGGCAGGACTGCCTGTGGCCCAATATTGACCTCAGTTAGTGGCAGCAAATTAGTCTTCTTGAAACAGTTACGAACACGAACGACGGAACTCCTCCAAGGCGCGTTTTGTTATCGTCATGCAATTTCTTCAGTGGGAATACCTCTATGTCGCAGGCGCAGATATGACAAAACGCGAACGGCCATAATATATTGATTCAGATCAACTATTCTGGGGCTATTCAAACCCGTAACGTATGATGCAATGCATTCTTATAAATCAGCACCTTTAAAATCAACTCAGCTAGCGCAGCTTCAGCGAGGTTAATGCTCGTTGAACCAAGCTGGTCAAGTGAAAGATTTCAATTGAATTGGTCATGACAAAAAACTATGCAGTATTCTGACAGCTAACAATTTTGTATTCCATCTTTTCGCTTTCTTCATAAAACGCTCAAAACGATTTCGACAATTCGAACGCTTCTTTAAAGACATCTTAAATAATCCAATTGCAAATGACTATTATAAGTAAAACTGCTGTGATTGTCACCAACGTTGACTCTTATCAAAGACCCAATGATGACGTCATCAAACACACAACTCAACAACGATGCTTTGCACTCATATATTCTCATTACTATGCTAGCGAGCAACAAGCGAAACGAAGAAATGAATAAATAAATTGAACAAATAGAGTGAATAAATAAAATGAGTAAACAAAATGAATAAGTAAAATGAATAGATAAATTGAATAAATAAAATAAATAAATTAATTGAAATATTGTTTATTAAGAAGCGATCAGCTGATTGTGATATGTTCAGCACAAAAAATTTAAATACTGATTGTGTCTTTAAGGAGAGGGATCGCTTTCGAGTTTTCAAGAGCAATCCCTTTCTGAACCACTATATATCACTGAAATAAACAATAAAACTCCTATTCACAGCACTCTCTTTAAACAGTGTATTATAAAAGCCCTCTCTCGCGTTACTCCGTACCACCCATTCTGATATTTATTCAACTATCATAGAATGGTGCATAGCCCACCTTTGAGCGATACCATGTGGATGATCTGCATTGAACGGTTATTCCAAAGCAGAGACATTTGAGACAACCTTGCGGTGCTTTATTATGCAAATAATAGGATCCTAGCACGCAAGGGCTTCTGATTGAGAGCGCTCCTTCCATTTGGGATTGTGAAGGTGGACAGTTCATCTAATAAGGTGAACAACTACATGTGAAGAAGGGTTCAAACCAGGCAATATTTTAACCACAGACTGGACCATGCCGAAATTGATGTTCAAGCTGCGGTATTGGTAAGCAACTGTCATCTCATGCTCTCTTCAAGGGTGACTCTCTTCAAAGATCAAAGGTTAATGAACATGATCTACTATTTTGTGATATACTCTCAGTCTAATGGATTTCCCACTTGCTTACTAATTCCTGTATTTATCTCTAATAAAGAGCTGAAGCGAATCGACAATGTAAACGACAATCACAAATGACAATATTGCTAGGAAGTGTATCTCGCTACTAAATGGGAAAACATTGTTTAAAAAGAAATGAAGATACTCTCTCATCTCTATATGCAGATTGTCTCTGCGTAATTCAAATACCACATATCTCGATGATTCTGATAGCTGAAATAATTGAATTGTGAAACAAAAAATCTTAAGGCCAATATTAAGAAAACCCGCTATCAACGAATTTCAAGTATTTCAACTTTGGAAAAACGCGCTACTAATGAACTTTCGGCGCCTTTTTGGCGCATCGAAATACCTTTAAATGTCTGTCATTTCTTTCGATTTGGTAGGTGAACTTGCAGGATGTCATAGGAGATCAGTGTGTTTGGTATATTATACCTGCTTGATCTCGTAGGTTCCAGTTTGATGATTCTAGAGTTGAAGCCAGCAGGCAAGTATGCAGGCATATGTATGGACGTGATCTCGCATATGTGCAGTGGAAATTGCATTTTGCAAAGCTAAAGCTAGTTATACTTATATCTATTCCCTCAAGACTAATTGTGTGAAGGTTCTTATTTCTTCCGTCCCCCGCATCGAAAAAGACCGTAGGAGAAGAAACTTCTCATTAAATAGAATGTACGGATTGATCGAGAGCGGTAGTTCTTGCGTTGGTGACTTTTTTCCTTAGCATCATGTGAAAGTCATCAGCCACATTTGAAAAGAGATGTTTTCGCTATCAGGAGGCGGTGAAGTTTATGCATTTTTTTATTTACTGCTAACGCAACATTGAGAGTGGTCTCATGACCAGGAGAACTCAAGTTAGCTGTGCAAATGAATCGATCTTGGATTTGATTCCGGAGTCGTTAAGCAAGAAGCAATGAATACACCTCTAATTGAGCATTTTCGTTTTGTTTTGTTTTTGCTTCTTGAGTTCCTTCACGTTTTATGCACTAATCGCTTAGTTACTTTATATGATCTAATTTTCAGCGTGGCAAATGTTGGCATAGTTGTTAGAAGGATATTTCAGCATGCTATAATTGGCTGTTATTTTTTCTGGGCCAACCAGTTTGATAATCTCTTATATTGATCACATGTTTTCGTCTTTCTTAACATTGTATGAACCACTCTCTCTAAAATTTTAGACGAATATGTAACTACCTCATCTTTGGAAGTAATATATAATAAAATGCTCGATTCTTTCATAAAACTAAAGTGGGCTGAATGTTATTCACACTGCAAGTTGTTTCATTTCTTTTAAAGACTTCTCAGTTGGAACCCGAAAAGTTTATTGAGATTTTTCGACTTTCAGCTTTTGGGATTTCGTTTTGCTTTCGCTTGAACTTTGGGAACTGAACTTTGGGGCTTCGACTTCGGAATTTTGCTCTTGGGATGTTCAAGAATAGTTGCTTACTTTCGCTTGAATCAGCCGTCACATACGCTACATCTGGTATAGTCACTCTTCATTTTATTTTGCATAGAATAGTCATCTATGAATGTCATCATGCAGTATAGTTCATTTGCCTATCAACTCAATGCCCTTTTTGGAAATAACCGTGGGTTGTGCAAATAATCCCAGTGAATATGAATAGCACTAGAGGCACCCAGATTGCTTTACGTTGACTTGGTTTATTGCCCCGTTTTGCTGAGCTGTGATCACATTACGAAATGAGAAAGAACTTTGTTCACACTCATCGTAGATTCACATATCACGGTAACAGAATGCTTTCATAGTTTTGCATTATTCTACGAATTATTTGAGCATCGTAGGCGAGTAGTGTTTTGCGTATATAGTAATACTCAGCAAATGGCTGGCACTCAATGCTCCGCTGATATATTCTAGTATAATTACGCTTCACGCTTGTTACTCTCCAATGTCCATACAATCAAAAATCCATATTTCATATTTGATGTAACTACAATGTCTTTAAAGCAGAACCGCCTCTTGTTCCAGCTGTATGCGTTGTTGTTCCATTTACTGAGTGCAAAAAAGGCAGAGGTTGGGCCGATATCGAAACATTTTGTCCATTGTGATTATTTATGAGGTCCCTGGTAACTTGTTTCGATGTGTGCAGCATCCGTTTGTTTAATGTTGGACAGAACAAATTATAGGAAAACCTCCGATATTCAATATGGCAAGAATGAATTAGTGCCGGAAAGTGAAGTGAGTATAAACGGAAGCTTTTTTGATGGAGATCTGGAAAGGAAGATTAATCGGGTTTTAACAAAGAGCAGCTAATGCGCTCTTCAGATTTTTGAGAGGAAGCTTCATATGCACATTTTTGCGTATGAAGCTTTGTCTAATTTTGACTCGCAGTAACGATCGTATTTAAGCGTTATAGTAGTTGTAGGAATATTCTCTCAAAAAATGTTTGTTGCTATGAACTAAACCTTTCATACTATCTTACTTCGGATTGTCTTCATGGCTGATATATTCTTTATTACTTTCATCGCTGAGATCGATTGCACTGTTCGAGTTGCCCATTTCATCAGTTATTGACGAATAAAATGTTTTGTTGACATTTTTCGGTTAAATTTATTTCAGTGAAATGTAGGCGTTGATTCCTTATCTATTTTACTGGACAATTATTAGATTAAAGGTTATTCTTTTATTGAGACATTTATTTTTCTTACTGAAAACTTTTTTATCTTCATTGTTTTCAGAATTCAGAAGGTATGAGGACATATTCCCTTCCAGAGGAATGCACATGATAGAATCGTTTTTTCCTAATAGGTCTTTATCATTGATGATGCTCACTGATATAGCTATCACTGTCCACTGCTGTTTGATGTAATCGGGCATATTGAAATGTGCACTTTTCTTTGTGATGCCACATCTTCCTTAAGGTATACAACTTCTTAATTTTCTTCTTTTCATTATCTCTTTCACCTCTTTCCTAAGAAAGTACGGATCGTAATTATACATTAATAGCCACTCACTATTTCGTTGATTTCGAGCATTAGGTTGTGAGTGTTGATTTTTGAACTTAGTTTGTGCCACCTAACTGCTGCGAGTAGCCTGAACTCTTTCCCGCATAATTAGTCAGATGGGAGGTTTTAATGATTTTCATCAAAATTTCATCTGACCTAGCAGTGAAGGCTTCATCGCACACTTGGGCCCTCAGAATGAAGTCGTTTCCTTGCGAGTGCAACGTAAGCTGTTGCATAATTTGGAAGCCAACTTTTTGAACGCATTCATAAATTTTGTTCATCAGTTTATTCGATACCTTCATAAATCTCGTTCGTGGAAGCGCACTTTAGCACAATCTCGACTGTATGCATTTGTTTATTCTTATGTGCCCTTCCGTCTGTCCAAAAGTTTTAGCTCGGGCACCACTGCAACTTAAGTTATGGTGTTTGGTCATTATAAAGTACGTCACAGGTTGATCTCCTGCACGATATCTCCGATTTAGATATACGCAGTTGAAAATGGGGCGAAATGCACATCTGTTTGACGCAGTTTGGACTATGGAAAAATGAACGTTCCGTGGATGATTTGAACGGTCACTTAAGCAAGGCACAAGAGCGCTTATCGTGCTAGCTCATTGGGTCACTTTTGCACTTGTTTATGTGAACGATTGCTTAAGTAGAAGGGCGTGTAACATTGCTGAAATGGTTTTTATCAAGGGAAATGCGCGATTTGCAATAATGTTATGCGTTGTGCACATCGCGGATGTATTATTCTGAAGCACTCAACTATGAATGTATTGTGGCAATGAGTCAATCTATTCGTTTTTGCGCGTAAAAATATGCAGGATCGTTTACAACGTAGAGCATAGAACACAGGGACCCAGGCTGGAAAGGAAAAGGCGACAGGAGGGATACTTTCTTAGAACTTTAGAGGGCTAGTAGAAAGGAATGTAGATGAATACGAAAAATAGGCGTGGAAAACCAGCAAAAAAAGTGTTGTGAAGAAAAAAACTGAAAAGAATAAAGAAAGATAGGGAAATCAGATGAGAAATGCAACTGCTAAAGGAGAGGAAGAGGGGAGGGGGAGAAGTGAGAACGTTAACGTTTGCTTACCCCTCTGATTGACGAAAAGTGCTGCACATGGCGGATTGCGGAAGTTGTGTTGAGCAGTGAGCGCATTGCAATGATGAGTGCCCGCTTGGATGGTGTAAATCCGTAATGGAATTCGTTGTGGCGCTTTTTATCGTACGTTCAGCTTAATGGCAGCACATATGACCGACCGCTACGCAATTGCGAATGTAAATAAATTTTTTTCAACGGAATTATAACTTACCAATCGAGTTATCGTTGTTTGTTAATCTAATCTAGTTGCTGAACGATCAACAGAAAGAACCACAAAAAGAAATATTATAGATGCGGAATGAAGCACAGAAAAATTTCGTTAACACTAGATATCCTATGCTTGCAGTGTTGTGGATTCTTGATTTTCTGATTAATATTCGTTGTTGTGTTTATAACTGCTCAAACAGTCAACCAATGAACTTTAAACTTTATTGTATACGTGTTGATTCCCTTCTCTTGATCACTCAACCGTGAAGGAAATGAGCTTTTACTGTAAGAGAGGCGGAGGGAGGGGAGGAGAAAATTGGTGGAGTAATATTCCCAAAGTGCTAGTAATACACCTAGAAAAGCATTCACCTTATAGTGATCGAATACGAAAGCCATCAACTAAGCACTTTCTGAAAAAAAATAAATTAAAGTTTATGTAATTCAAACATGACTTGTTCCATAAAGCAAACGCGTAGTTGATAGCAATTCATCAAAATTTGAGGAAGTTCTGGTTCGTTTGATTGTTTCACATCTCCCCTTCAGCTTTAATCATCTTCGCATTTGTGAGCATGAAAAGCGCTAATAAACGTCGTATTTGAATTGGCTTTTTTTGTTCGCCAACAGTGCAAAAGTCTGCTAGAGAATAGTGATTTGCATAGGTCGGTGATGTGGAAAGCATGTTTAAGTAAGAGGTAGCTGAATGTTTAAAATGCGAGCTTATTTTTTATTATTTGTGCAGTCCAATCATTGGTGTCTTACTGCTTTAAAAAAAAGGGATTTAATATTTACCGTAAATGATAGTAACATCCTCAAAAACGCGGCAAATTTGCATATAAGGAAAGATTCGCTGAAGTGATGACGGAAGTATTATCTTCATTTTGTTTCATTTGCTTTTGCTAAGCACCATTGGAGCCATATCTAGTGAACACAAGTGGAATGCGATGTTACAGCAATTATTGGTGACGTTATGCTATGTTTTTCATTGCATTTCCTTATTGAAACATATGGCAACACTTCGCACATGATCGTTTACATTCCGCCTTTAAATGAATATGCGGTAATTATCTCCGTTTTTCAGTTGGTCGTTTATTTCTGACATCATTGCGGACTGGATTGGTGACGCCAATACAGTGTTGTGTAGTTTGCGGCGCTATCCACATCTAACGAAGTGCAGTGGCATTCGTTTTTGTTTGTTTGCTTGTAAAGATTTATGTGGGTGGTATCAAAGGTATACGTCATCGCTACTCGTACGCATGAAGCACATCAAAGCATCCTTTAGCAAGCGCTATGAAAGGGATGCATCTCAAACATTCTTCGTTACACCTAGTCATATTCTGCTTGTTTTTTTTTTGGTTTTTGTTTTTTCTGTTTTTGTTTTTTCAATCGGTTGCCTTATGCACTTTGTTCAAATAGCTGTAATCGTTATGACGTACGTTTTGGAATATAGATAGAGGCATGTTCACTGGGAAGAGAACTCTAAGCCGTGTGTAATACTAAACGATTTGCAAACAAATATAAATGGTGATGTGCTGTTTACAACTTTATGATGTGGTATAAGAAAACTGTGAAGTAGAGATTCTAGACGTTTTGATATTTCGGCTTTGAGAGAAGAAATTTTGAAACACATAGTGTTTGGAGATTTTGGTATTTCATTACCGATCAGACACATGAAGTTCATTTAAAATGTTTCTATTTACTTTTGCAAAGGTGTTACTCAAAAATCTAAGTCCATTGCTTTCATTTTTCAACGAGTATCACCACCGCATTCATTGGAACCTTTTCGCATTAATATTCGAAGAGCTTGCTGCACTCTGTTTGCACTCGTTAGGCTTTCAATCTCGAACGCCAATTTTGTGACCCTCATTGTGAGTGCACCCCCTCTTGCGATATGCATTTGTTTAATCTGATAAAAACATCACAATTATGCATATATAAGAAGCTTGCAGTGCTGTTTTTACCGACAATTTTCGGCTTTACACTAACTGTGGTATTTGCTAAAGCAACCTATTTTCGCAGAAAAGTTATTGATAAACAATATAAATCAACTTTTTTAAAAAATTTCTGGAAGTTTTTCACACCTATCGCAAGTTTAGTTTTCTATGCACATGTTAAATGATAATTTTTTTTTTGCATTTTTCTATCTCTGTTCTGTTTGCTTCAGCTGATAGGCGACGTTATTAAAAGGTTATGTAGGATGATAGTGCAAAGTTGTAGTGCTCTATGCGTGGTTGCCTTTTTTGAAGAAAATTGTTGCGAGATTATTGCGAACTATTGCGTTTCTATATTAGAGTCATATAACGGAATGACGTCATTGGAAATTGTCTTCATTTGCAGGATTTTTTTTAGCTTTTATGACAGTATGATGTATTGAGAGAAGCAACTGAAAATTGTTGTTTTCGAATTTTTATGAGAGCGTTTTATTTGTGTACGTCTTTTATTTCGATAATTTCATCGAATATTATTATAGAGCTAATTATGCAGCAGTGCAGTTGTTATCACCTATTAATCCTTTATGAAAACATTGATCTAGGCAATATCATTGATCACATTGATAAGACAATTTATTCGTTTTGCGCTATAAATAACTGTTCAAAGACCCACCAAAGAAAGAAAGGAGGTGAAAACGTATAGTAAATTCTACTTTAGAGTGACTTATAAAATCTGTTGCATTTTTGAATGTTGTTCTTCGAAATGTTATGGTGGATTCTTCTGATATTTGCATAACTCGCAATTGATCTTATTATGCTCGTGTCTTGTGCTATTATTACCCATCAGTCCATATCACGAGCTATTGCCCTTTTTTCGAGGTCGTTTTGAGGTCGTCTTATCGGCAATTAATACGACCAATAAGGGGAAATAGTTGAGTTGTAATATTGGGAATGATGTGAGGAAAACTAGCCTGTTGAAATTAAATGTAGTTGAGGCGTTTTTCTTTTCTTTTTTTGCATAAGTTAGTGATAATTCATCAACCGTGCATCTACTTTCCTTGTAAAATTGATTTGTTTGTCGTCATCTGTTGTGACCGTTTTTAAGGTGCATTCTACAGCAGTTTTCAAAATTTTTTGCAGAGTGTGACATCACTGAAATTTCATAAGGCAATCTCTGTTATCCTGAAATTCTACTATCCTATTTTTCCTAACATCTGAATTTTAGTTTTGCGTGCCGCGTACTGGAGCCAAGTTTTCTTTGAATCTATATTCCAAATTTATATGCACACTGATAACATGAAATAATTTTGCTTGTGAGCACACTGAATTACCGCGTCGATTTTTGATTCCTTTTCGCATTGATGTATAATGTACAATAACTCAAACAAACATCCCTGTTAACGGTACTTCGTGGTTAAGGCTGCTTCAAATTGAAACGATAGCAGTTGTATCCTATGTGTAATCTATCATGCGAGGCTGTTCCTATTGCCCAAATTAAATGATTGCAATGAAACCAATTATCATTAAAGATAAGGGGTTCGTGATAACGACCGTTTAATGAAAACATTGCTGAAACCACTAGCGGAAGGTATAATAGTTGGGCATTGGTAAAAATATTGATATGAACACAGAGAATATTCCCTTGTGTTATTTTCATTCTGTGTTAGTATATGTTACCCAACGTTATTTTTGCATCCTCTTCAGTCTGACTAATCGTCGTTGATGTATTTTGTGAAGGGAGTGGCGGATGATAGTGTGAGAGATACGTCCTGAAGCATCATTGGGCGTGTTCATTCTCTGAGCGATTTTCACATAAAATCGAAAGGACGCCGAGTGTTGTCGTTCATTTGTTGTGGAAAATATATTGGGTCACTACTGTTTACAGTTTCATCTCCTCCATAGTGGTTAAAAGAGGTGTGCGAGTGTATCAATCAAACGTTTCTAAAGGTACGAATAGATGGGGCGGTGGGAGGAGTGAGTTTCCCAAGAAATTTTCGACTCCTTTTCGGATGTTCATGCAATAACAATGAAGAATCACTCTGTAAAAATTATAAAAAAATCGTTTGCCCTGTTTTTGCGACGCTAACTTTCTACATTATTTTTGATTGAAGAAATTGAGATCCCTTCTACTTCTTCGTTACCATGTCTGCAAGCCCACTTTGCAGTCCTAAGTTTGCGTATTGTATTTCCACGATTATAAACCCCGAATATTATGGTGCTGACAACTGTTTAGAGGGGATGAAGTGGGGGCGATTATACATATATATGTTGGAAAGGAGACTGATATTGAGGGAGGGGGGGGGATGGGGGAGGGGGAAGATAAATCTTTCGCTTACGTTATTTTCGCGTTCTCCGTTTATCGGTGTCTTAAGACGCTTTTCTTAAGTGCGGTTTTTTCTGCTTGCACTATTTTTGTAACTGTCACAACAGCGAGTGATCTTTGGCCTTTAAGCAGCGACTCTTTTCAGATATTCAAATATCATGCTGCTGTATCCCACAAAACCTCAATTTCTGATATCCAAGTTGAATGGGGAATCTCATATTTAACTATGCACGGCGTTATTTTTTTCTGAAGGGTGGTGTTAAAGTTTCCTCATGCCGCTTGCGCAGCGATAACCTAGAATTGAGCTGATCTTAGATCAGCACTAAGCAAACCCAGTTCTTTCTGGGTGGGATGGTATAATAAGGATTGAAGTGAGTTTTGCTGCATCAGTGTCAGTGAAGCGATTTCATATATTCAATGTTTTATTTGCAGGAAGGCCGGCGGTCGAAGACGAGGAAGTGCAACGCGAAACGGGCAACTGAATGCGCACGAAACTTCTCGTCGTGAATCTTCGTCTCCAGCGCGGAGCCCCGAAAAAGGATCGTTTCCAAATGCTTCACCACCATCTTCCTCACGTTCCAATTCGGTAGGAAAATTCCATTCATGTTTTCAGTTGCCCTTATTGGCGTCTTATCCTTGAAACTTTGTCCATTGTTTTTTTTTCTCTTGAATGTGATTGCACTAATATCATCGTTAAGGATGCGGAGAAAGGATTATGCGACATTTAGCAAATTGTTGCAGTGACTCTTGGCATAGGTTGGCAGTGCCGACTAGCAGTGCACATCTGATCAGCAGTCATTTGCGGAGGATTAAGGGAAGGTAGTATGAAAGAAATGATAGCCACAAATGCTTTCTTGTGAGTGGAAGCCTGGTTATTGCAATGACAATGAAACAGTATATGGCTTCTGATTGGTTGATCGCAGTTGGTGCACGTTGTAGGCCAATTTGATACATTAGCATATGCATCGTTTATTAGCAATTGTTCCTTGTTTGTTAGCTTTTTCGAATTTTCAAAGTGAATTATTTTATGTCAAGATTAGCATGAGAATGCATGACTATTTTTCAATTTTTGACTCACGTTTTTCACTATTATGAAAGTTTGCTCCTCTGCAAAACCTTATACAGATCATGACGATGGGCTATGTGGATAATAAATGTAATCAGTGCAAATTATAATGATAGGCAAATTGGCTGTGCATTACTGAAGTACCATTAAAATGGCATCTCGAAAAGTCATAACGCTATGTTTAGTGCATTATTTTCTGCAACTCATTTGTGCATTTTTTGTGCCATAACGAACCGAGAAATTTTGATGCACTATTATTATGCTAGCTAATATGTTCCATTTGTTTTAATAAACGCTGAAAAGCGCAATGAAGTGCACTTAAATGAGTGGAAAAACACATCTGCAAATATGTGCGATTCTCTCAAAAATGAGTCGCGAGCTGCAATTAATATTAATTCATCTTTTTCTGTTAACTCTGTTTTTTTTACCTTCTCTTCCAATATATTTTTCTTTGTCGAACAGAACCTTTCTGCTATAACTCTGTAGAAATTTTCCTCAGCAGTGTTATGTGCGTTGATTTGTGTTTTGCGTTTTGCAACTAGATCATTGATTTTAGATTGAACTAAATCATTGTTTTGTAATCGTTGAATTGCTTCCACTTAATGACCACATCCGGTGGCCATTGACCGGTCTTCAGAAGACTGATAGCAGCTGGTTTCCCTAATCCATCAATTCGCTGTTGTTGGTCATCGATTGACAGGTGGCTTGTGTTACTCGAAATGAATCGATGGCTAGTGCTATTAATGCCACTTCTTAAGAGCACATATGCTGACTGTGTAGTTTGCAAACTTTGAGAAGGGTGAATGTTTTATGCACATTATTGGGTAATTCGCATGCATGAAGTGTTTTGTAGAGGTAACAAATATGAATGAGCACAGGTGAAACGGAAAGTATAAATGCAAGGAATAGTAATATTTGAATTCAATAATATTTCATTTGCATAACAATGTTAGATGAAGTGATTACAGCAGTGACGAAAAAATCTTAAAGCAATGAGATCGATGTTCAGAAAAATGTGCAACATTAATCACGCTAGATGGAGCATTTTTGCGGTGTTCGTCATGCTGAAAGTGGTCTTGTGAAGTCGTTACCAAAAGTTGAAAAAGAGGCCTAGAAACTAGGTCATCCTTGGAAAACTGAAATTAGGTTTCCCGCTCATATGTTTTCCTCAGTTTAAAGTTTCGTTGAAATAGAAGACAAGCAATTCCTGATTGCTCTTTTGACACGAAGAAAATCGCAAAGAATTTTTGCGAATTTCCGGAAATCACAAAGGCAAAACTACAAAACACAATTCATTTAAAGTAACAATTGCTGTGGGTTGCACACGTCTTTATCCACGCTTATAAGGCCACCCGATTTCATCATATATTAACAATTGATAGATCGATAATGGATCGATGTTTTAGCTAATCTTATTGCTCGGTGAAAAAACCTCATTGAAATCCAGTGTTAAAGAGTGTTGGTTTTCGGCTTAGCCGTTTTGAAGTAAGACCAGTCGATCGTTGAATGCATCTGAATTTTTCACTGTTAATGTCTGTAACTCCCTCCGTAGCTCGAAGTTCAACGTCGGTCTACAATAGCACTGCTTCACTAATTCTCAAGTCTTATCTGTCACACAAACGAATAAACGCGCCAGCATGCAGAGGTATGAAATTTCCATCATGCGTTACGAAGCAAGCCTTGCAAAAGCGCATTGATTAGGTCGAAGAAAACGAAACATTTGTGATGGAATTTTTTGAGTAGTCGAACGATTTTATATTCAAATGTAGTATTGCGCTAGCTTTCTTGTGTTATGGTAAATTACAAGCCTGGTTGATGAGGCACAGTGAGTGCAATATATATGTGTTGGGGTATTGCAGCGTCTTAAACTAAACTTCTGCCTTGTACAGAAATAAATTTTTTGCTTGAGCATGCAGCTGCCGATTTAACCTCGAGGAACTCCTTGAGTTCAGCGATTAAAGTGCGGGGTTCATTGCCTCGTGGAGAATAGAGCATCAATGTAGTGGTTCCACAATGAGTTTTTGCAGACGTTCGCAAGTTGCGCAAAAGGTTTTCTGTGCTGAAGTTTTGCACTTTTGATCAGACATTTCATTTGCTTGAAATACAGAGGCTTCGTTCTACATAACTTACCTCTTTTTTCAGTATTCAGAGTGGGTGGTGAGATAGATGCAACCCAAGAGCGCATATCGTAGCAGCTGCTGCCTCCTTCGCTTATTATTGTCGACATTGGTGGGCATTGGGTGGTTATTTGCGCGCTGACACAATTTGATGCGATTTTTTATGGCATTTCGACGTTTGCTTCCTTATGCGTAATTATGAGAGCGCTTATTGAAGCATAAAAACTATGGAGAAACGCAATACTCTTCGCTTTAGCCTCTAACAGTATCGGAAGAACTAATTAGCACCACTCAAGTGATAACGTCTAGGTGGCCATTCCAATGCCTTAAGGCTAATGAGCTTAGGATTTATTTTATTGTCATTGATTTATTACGTTGATCACGTTTTGATGATTTCATTCGTAAATCAATTGTTGAAAATGCTTGCGTTGCAGGTGAGGCTCAACTTTTTACAGGTTTCTCAAATGTAATAGGCATTTTGGTTGTGTTGCTTATTCGGCGAGCTTTCACCAGTTATCTATTTTTGAGCTCCTATCATATTTCGTCACACCCTTGCATTTAAGATGTCTTATTTAGAGATAGAGAGAGCGAGGAAGGGAGATTATCACTTCTTTTCCTTTATTAAAACTTCCTCAGCTTCGAACCATCGATTCAAGGGTTACTGATTTTTTGGTCATGAAAGTTTGCACCTTCCTTTGTATCAACTTTCTTAAAACAAGTGGCATGCATTTAAGCGTATGTTCACATTTAACGACACTGGATAAGCCATGGAAGCTGTTTTTGCGAGTCTTTTCTAAAAGAGTGGCAGTGCCACACGAATCGACAGACCACTGGCACCCAGTTTCGGCCAACTAGATGTGAGTAACGAAAAAGGGAGGAGGTGGAGATAGGAAAACGATATCTTCTGTAGATTGTGTTCCTTTTCTAGCTGTTTTTTTCTACGCTGTTATTTCTGTCACTTCAAGCTTGTTGATTGTTTTGCTAGAAAAGTGATTGATGAATGAGCATTAAAGGAGAAAAGCAGATGGAGCGATTCGATACCTCAAAAATGAGATCAAATA
>QEWY01002721.1:11114-27128 GCA_006503575.1 Baylisascaris schroederi
TTTTCGCTTTTACTACAATCTGAAGCTGGGCGCTAACGCAGAGTCTATAGAATTTTGACACGCAGTGCAGTTGCGACATAGGCGTGGAGTTTTCTGCATTCCTTGTGTCGCCGTCGTGTTTCTATTCGGCGGTGAATAGTTGCTAGTTTCCAGTCTTGAGGGCATTTCCCAA
Organism: Baylisascaris schroederi; assembly: GCA_006503575.1. NCBI lineage: Eukaryota > Metazoa > Nematoda > Chromadorea > Rhabditida > Ascarididae > Baylisascaris > Baylisascaris schroederi. Next base: position 11,287 of record QEWY01002721.1, read on the forward strand.
TTGGAATGATGCAGTTAAAAATAGATTCTGCCAAGCTCTGATGTTGTCTCACTTTCAACATTCCATTTGTATTCTGTCAGGCCCTGGTACTTCGTTTGACTGCGTATGGGTGAATGTTTTCATGAAATGTAGATGTTGGATATATCTATTTTTCACTGTACTTCCTGATGACGTCCCCTACGCTCCATTGTCTTCTTTCGCAATAAACTGCTTTTTATATGAGAGCGGTTCCATGGAGATTTTTCTTAGCTTGCAAAGATAAGATCGACGTTCCTAAGTACCTTCACAGAAATGAGAAATGAAGGCTTCCATTGCCACCGCTTGGGGCTTGTGCTCAGAAAATCTATTGCGGGATAGGTAGAAAGCTCGCGGTTCGTAATCACTGAGTCATTTTTAGGAGGGGGCTCCAAGGCGGAACCAGGGGAAGGGATAGCAAACGAGCCCAGGACACTAGTATTGTATTTGTGGACGCGCCTTCAAATTGTTTTTTCTAACAGAAATTTATAACAGCGACCTCTCACATTAGCCATGCTTGCATTAGACCATATTTGTTTTCATCGGAGGCAGCGGGTTGAAAATCCGAGCTCCAATGTAGCGGTTCGCTTCGGTCCATATATGTGTGACATGGAATGCGACCAGTGTAATGGTCGCACCTTTAGTCGAAAAATGTCAGTATCAGTCGTGTCGAAGATATCGAATACCAGTCGTGTAATGTCGAAGAATATCAGTCGTGGTAAGCTTGCAGGACATGCAGCATGTAGCAGTTTGTGAGCTTTTCAGGTGGAGCTAACCAAAGAAAGTCTTTCATGGAAATGTCTGGAACCTGACAAAAAATAAGCTACTTTCTGCAAAGAGAAATGCAGGATGATAATACCGTCTGACTTATTCGGAGGGCGCCCACGCGAATACACCATCATTCTCAGCTACATCGATTCCTTAAGGTACTTGTAAAATTGATTAACACCACTTCTTAAACTTACCAAGGTTAACGGCGCTGTATAGAATAAGCACGCTTCAGTTAATTTTGTCCATTCCTCGGAGCAAAAATCTCTTGAACACTATTTAAAAATCTCCTCTCCGAAGCTGTACCTTGCAAATGAGTCGACCGCTAGCTAAGAGCTGTAATTCGAAAACGCTATAGACCCGTTGTGAGTACATGTACTGAATATGCTCGTTATACATGATTATGTTCTATCTAAGTCATGATATCGAAAACAAACTCTTAAAATGATTAGTTAAACCAACGAAATGATTCAGTGTACAAACCAGAAGTGTGATACAGCTGGCGGCATAAACCGTAACTGCATCCGCTCTGACATCAATAGATTCTGATGCAGTTTCTGCTTTTCCCTTCACCTTTCATTGTTGATTTTGATAATACTTTTATATTATTAAAATTAAAAGTGAAAAGTGAGAGTGAATTAATTATGCTCAATGCTAAGAACATTTCCAACAAAAAAACTTCATAAACGATGCAAAAACTTTTAAACCAATTTCCTCACTAATAATGCCCTTTGATGTTCCTCGGAGCAAAAATCTCTTGAACACTATTTAAAAATCTCCTCTCCGAAGCTGTACCTTGCAAATGAGTCGACCGCTAGCTAAGAGCTGTAATTCGAAAACGCTATAGACCCGTTGTGAGTACATGTACTGAATATGCTCGTTATACATGATTATGTTCTATCTAAGTCATGAAAACTAATAATCGAATGAAAACTGCAGCAGAGATTTTTGCTAGTCAGTCGATCAAGTAAATAATATAACAACCTATGGTACCTACTGAACTGTGCCCCATCGTGTTATTAAGGTTACACAACCTTGAATGGTTTGTTATGAGTGGCTTGGCGAGATTAACAGGAAAAAGCACACGATATCAGTCTCCAGTACGCCTTCTACGCCTTCCATCAAATTCCCAAGTGGCAGTATTTTTTGCAAAGATAAAATGTTATTAAGATCGCAACCACCTTCAAGAAGACTTCGGGCAGAATTTACATGTGGACCGATTTCGGCGCATGCAAAACGAACGGTGTACTTTTAAACTCACCCGATCGACAACTTTATTGAACTCATCCTGGTTGCTGAAAGCTGATCTGTACGCCCCACTCACCATACGAATGGTCGCCGCGTACCTGAACAGGAAATGATGGCAACTATAAATATGATTGAATACGCCTCGCCCACCCGCTGCAAGTATGGACGGTGGTTCCCCCCCCCCCCCTCCCTATCTGGAGATCACCTCCCTTTCAAACACTACGTCGGCCAACCGTCTTACTACCAAGATGGCACCTCCTGGTCGCCCGTTCAGTCTCCTGTTTTTTCCACCAACCACCTTAAAAAGCAAGTGAAAAAGTAAATGATAAAACCGCACCATTAGAAACGCAGTAATAAATACTCCTCTGATTATTCCACTTCCTTAAGATACATACAAATAGTTAAATTCCTAGTACAAACACACAGAAAGCCAAATTCTTGAAACCGCTTTGTAAAAGCACATTCGCCCTCGGGGACCGATTGTGCGGGTGGTAGTAAATCATCTCTCTCATCGACATCCACTTCCTCCTGATCACAATAGCATGTGAAGGAAGCCCTACTGCTCCTCAGTAATAAGCCCACTGATTTTAATCAATGCGCTTACAGCCTTACCTCTCTAAGCAGCCTTCAAAGGCACCCTCTGTTCTACTCTTCTAATATAGCCCCACCATTGCGCGCCTTAGGCCCATTCATTTCCTCAAATGCTCATAATTCCATTGAGCTCCGATCGTTGCCCCATTTTTCATAGAGGTACTAATGTCGTCTAACTGATCGGTGTAATCGTCAAAAACTATCTCGGCATACTGAACTTCCTGACGGGAAATTCACTTCTCGTAACATATTAAACTCAAAAGTACCTTTGTTCCCAACCCTGATAGTCTGCTACTTCCTTCGAAGAAATGAGAATTTTAAGATTTCTCGCTTATTGAGCTGCCATTGTCAGGGAACTGTTGATTACACTAATACGTTTACGGCCAAACAACACATAATATGCTATCTCTCAAGTTTTTTTCAATTGCTTCGTACGGTATTCAACATTCTCTAAGCTTGCTTAATAAGATATTTGTTTACTAAGAGGCAAACCTACCGATTTCAATACATCAAAAAAGGGTCCTGCTCATAAAACAATACACGATGACGTTTCTAAGCCAGCAATAACCCAATCATTATAACCCCCAGGGCAAACAACCGGTATCAGCCTTATTCCTCTGCCGTTTTTGAACAATGAACCTACAACACATCTATATGTTGTATATAATTAAACAACACCAGCAGAATCCTCAACAACGGCGTTTCATTTGAAAAGTCGCGGCATCGAATGGAAACCGGATAACTAACCTCGAGAAGACCTTCTCCATCGCATAGCTAATTTCCCCAACGGTGCACCTTGCACTGGACGCCTCTACGGCCGCTTCCAACAGATTTCCTCCAGTTTTTGCCGCCTCGGTAACACTCTCAAGTGCCCTTCTCGCCCGATCCTGAAAAACTTAATAATCGCTCGCTTTTTAGTGACGCTATGAATGCCTTATATCCTCTGAGCTATGCTACTACCAGTCCATATAGAGGAAATTGATATCGAACATTCCTTGTTTATAAGAATCAACCTGCTTAGATATGTCTAACATGAGAGCTGAACGCGATAATGCTTGAACGCAGGAGCCGCAGAAATGAATCTAAGAAAAACTATCAGAGAATGAAATATCGTAGAGCAGAAATTAAGACCTCCCACTCAACAACCATCCGCTCTTAGTTCGTCAAGAAAAACGGCACATCTACAAACCTGAAAATCCATTGAGGTGACATACGATATATGCTTACTTTATCACGAGTTTCCTTGATATGCTTCAGCTTAGCGATCTGACTCTCGCGCACTTTGGCATTGTCAATTTGAAGTATGTCGATGCGTTCCTCCTAAACAAAACAATGCAACGTCAGCAAAAAATAGGGAAAAACACAAAATGAATGCAGAAAACTGTTAATACAAGGAATGATGAAATTGAAGAGAGTGAGGAAGTATCACTGTGGTACTTATGAAAAATAAGCCTAGATGTTCAATATCCGCCAAAAGCCTCCTCTTACAACAAATGCTTCTGATCTATCCTGGTGGTCCTAATGGCCAGCATGCTACAATTAACAAGAATATGCCGCTCAGAGAACGCACCATTTTGACGTTCGGAACAGTCCAGAAGCATACTTTCTCATGGAATAACAGTCCAACGAGATGAAACGATGTTATGTCCGTATGGCAGCATCAATGAACAAATGCTGAACAGGTATGGGCAACATACTTTAAAGAAGCCGAAATTGTTATCCGATGTCGAACAATTTTTCGGAAGCTTTTATTTCCACAAGCGAGCAATCGATTATTCCAGCAGTGGGGTAAGGGAGACATCTGTCATCGAGCATAGACAAAGGCTCAATCCCTCCTCATCTGAACGCCCTCCGTGGACCACATGAGCCATCAAGGCGTATCAATTTCTTGTTAGAAACCAGAAAAAACCACATCCCCAGAGCGATCGGTAGGGCCGAAAACGTTACTCAAAGGTGAAAATTCCTTACGATCTTCTGTATTAAATAGAATGCTTGGCGCCAAAACAGCTCAAAGCAGATGCTTCTTCGGACTAAGTTACCAGGAGCAAAGTAATACGCCCCCCTAATGAAGCCCATTTCTTTAATTTGAGAATAAAAAAGGATTTTCTGCGGCCACCTACCTTTTCCAAGCGATATTTGTTGACACCCACGATAACTTCCTTTCCTGCATCAATACGGGCTTGCTTCTTTGCTGCCGATTCCTCTATGCGCAGCTTTGGCATACCGCTTGCAACAGCCTTTGCCATCCCTCCGAGTTCATCGACATCTTGAATTACCTAAAACGCCCGAAAAACCAATCCCCTCTCAGAAAAAAACGAACTTCCCAAAATTGGTAACTCAATCCCCTCTTCTAATCGACCAAAAACAACCAACGCAATATGAGCAGAATAGTGATCGATTTATTTTGAAAAAATTCATTAGGCGCTTGAACGTCTCGCTGCTAACCGGAAAGTACTTCTGATTAATGTATAAGGCAAATTTGCAGCGTTCCCGCAGACGACGGCCTAATATACAAATTTTGCCCATTGTCTTTATCAATATATCCAACTTTGCAGTGTCGTCGAGTTTCAATTCATAATGCAAATAAACAAGCCTTTAGAGCTTTAGCAAAGATTTCATCGGTTAACGATTCCATCATATAGGATCCTGCCCATGGATCAGCAACCTGAAAACAATTGTTTAACTGGCGCTTGCTTTAAATTTACAAAATAAAGGCCTCTAAAAAATAATCACCTAATCTCAACTCTCAATTTGTATTTCAACAAAACAGCGCTTAATTTCTGTAACTACTCAACTGCCCTTTTGGTTCAAAGAACTCTCCGTTCCGAATCCTCTTTCATGAGATTTCATATCGTTGTTCACCCATTTTGTAACTGCCTTATTAGTGTCACATATGCAAAATCCCAGCATGTCCCTCTTTAAGTTTACCCATCACTTATATGATCAACGTTCGAGAAAATACAACTGGCTTATTAATGTATTAAGAGAAACGAATTACATACAACGGAAGAAGCTGCCGATTATATGCTTGCAAATAGAGATTCTGAATAAGCCTGAGGTGTCAGAGGGAGCAGACGTTTTATAAACAACACTATGGGTGAGTACAGAGACGAAATACAAATATTGAAACTGTTAGCAATCAATCGACATCAACGACAAACTGATCCCACTACTGAAGGTACAATCCAAACGATACACTACTTTTGTTTACTTTACATTCGTGTTGTAATCCGAATGTTCAACAACTATAAGAAATATTGCGTTCCGCAAAACTCATCGTAAGTTGGAAAACGATACCAACTGTTATCAGTTCATCCAAACATTTGTGTGAATTATTACTAACTTTTATTGAGCACCAACCTACTATTACCAACTATATTCCGGAGCATTAAAATTAAACAGAAATTTTTGTTCGACATTATGAATTGTTGAATGCAAAAAGCTAAGCTACTGTACTTTGCATATACCGGACTCCTCCTGTATGAAGTGTTGCGGGTGATACGAGCAGAAAATGGCGTGGGCAATCCAAGAGCTTCGTCGAATGAGTTCGTATGCAACGACTGTGTTCCTCCAAACACGGCTGCCATCGCCTCAATTGTAGTTCGGATAATGTTATTGTATGGATCCTGTAATAACATTCAATTTGCCTCAGCTGTCATAAAAGGCGAGTATTGACAATCCCTGACGTTGATATACTATATTTTTCCGCTTATTAAGCGAGCGAAGGTAGAAACGGATCATAAGCTGATAGCCGCAGCGGCGTTTTACACTCAAGTAGCCGATAATTGTAAGGAACAAACGTCGCTTTACACCAATCATTAACTCCTCCCCTATTGCATAGGTACCGATCGTTGCACATATCGTGATCGGCTAACAATACAAAATTGAATATTGGAACGCTTAAAACATGCATAAAAAATTTCACATTTATTTAGAAACATCAGTTCCGTTGTCTTTCCATCGTTTCTAATTTCTTCCATACTTTCTTTTTTTAAATATCCCTTTTCATATGCGTCAACGTCGAAGAAATAATACTGAGATTATTCCTCTTCTACGATTGAGTGAAGTAACTCACACGTGTGCAATATTTGGATGAATAATTCCATTCCTGATTAGACTTGGTTGAAGTTATGCACGACTACTATTGCGCAAATAAAAATTTCAATGCATTACGGCATGTGTTCCTATTCAGCACTGATCCGCTATCAACTGAAACTCAGTATCGATTGTGAGTTGAAATGAAGATATAATCAAGGGCAGCAAAAACATGAGAATTAATTCATGAATGTTGATAAACACTCAAAAACATTCGAGATATTTTAATTTGGGGAAGGATAACCCCTTAGCAGGTACGTAGAGATAAACAAGACGGGGAATCGTTAACGACATCAATCATCCATCAGCACAACCGATCTCGTTAGAGGACGACTGCAGACATTGAAGCATTCACCGCGCCTGCAGATGAATACGAGTCAAAAACAAGAGCATGAAAGCGTACTATGACAACCAAAACCCGGCGCCTTAAAGTAGGTGATGAGTTGAATGAATCAAACCGGAAAAAAAGCTACCTGTTCGGTGAGCGACCATCCAGATGTCTGTGAATGTGTTCTTAACATCATTGAGCGTTTATTCTTCGGCTTGAATCGCTCATTGACCAACGTTGCCCAAAGACGACGAGCAGCACGCATTTTTGCGATTTCCTGCAAGCATAACAATCACAGATGAATAGACAAGAATGCCATTATAGATGTCGTTCGAGGAAACGACAAAACGACCACAACATAATAATACAACAACTCTACACAACCGTTAAAGAAGCCGATGCTATAAAAGATATAAACTTTGCATAAATTTATTGTCAACGGTTGACAGCAACTCTAAGCGAATGAACGACTGCAACTTTTCTGCTGTAGTAAATTGAAAGTCGCTGATAGCTGCACCTCTCCGACATAAATTGACAGCTGCCTCCAAAGAGTGCAATTATTGAACTTCTAATAGAAACTTAGACTGCTTGTTAGAAAATAACGTGACAGAATAAAAGACAATAGCCGATAAATTCTAAACGATAATCAACACTTCCACAGTAAACCGCGCAGGCAATAAGCTAAAACATTATGAACAGAGCGCTTTCTTTGTTTTTCTTTAGCAAACGAATTTGCATGTATAAATGGGATATGAACGGCCAGCAGAGTTACGTAATAACAGCTGAACGAAAAAAGAAGCTCCAGTTGGATTCAGAAAAATAAAAAGGTGGTTGAAGGCCGACACGTGACGGGGAAATGTAAACATTCTTCAAGATCAATAATCACTAACTCAATGACGAATGGAAAGAGTATTTACGTGCTCATGCTGGTGGTGAGATACTACTATAACACCCCGTATAGTAACTAGGAAAAGCATTTCGATTTGAAGTGAAAAAAATCATAAACACAAAGGCCCAGTGTGCAAAAGGAAAACAACTTCGTTGCAAACGAACTTCAAATAGCTTAGAGAAGCAATGATGCATGAGTTGAAACCTGCATATGATATCCGCTAATGGAGATTGAATTAAATTTGGGCATGTTCTTGGCCGCATACGCGAATATATCGCCAATTATACGCATAGAATGCTCAGGCGGGTAGATATACGTGTTCCGGACCATGAACTCCTTCAGAATGTCGTTCTTGATGGTGCCCTTTAGAAGCTTGCGATTCACACCCTGAAACCTTATATTGTCATGAAGTCACGCGGTTTTTCGAATCCAGCAAAGCTCCACTGCCACTGTATTTCATCGAGGAAAGTTAAATCACACTCATCCACATGAATGTGCATATTTTCGTATAATTTTCTCACTTTTTACCTAACCTACAGCCGCGATGTCTTGCATGAGAACAACTTGATTTATGAGTGGAAAGAAAATAATTCGACGAACCGTTTCCTCAGCACCTGCAACGAACATAGCAAGTATTGGAATGACAGCGCCATTCATTGTCATGCTCACGGACATCTTATCGAGAGGGATGCCGTCGAAAAGTCGCTTCATATCCTCGATTGAATCCACCGCTACACCAGCCATACCAACATCACCAAACACTCGAGGATTGTCCGAGTCATACCTACAATTATTATATTTATTCATTATAAACAACATCTCTCCACTGTTGGTAATAATCTTTAACGTTCGTAGTATTCTTAGCCCATAATCAATAATACTACTTTTCTAACCATCGTACAAAACATAGCTGGTTAAGTGTCGATTCAGCTCTCGAATGCCATTAGCTCACAAATTCGCCGACTTCCCACCGCACTTCCAATTCATTCTGCACTAGATGAGGTTCATTCACTATATCCTTCCACCACAAAGTTGCAATGGATACAGTAATTTATTTGATATCGACTGACACAAATTGATAGCAACCAAAAACATGGTCTATTTTTCTACACAGCATAACGCCGGCCCTCAGGAATCTCTAAATCCTTCTTTCACATTTCCCGCTGACTTGAAAATGAGGTGATCTATAGAATCAGAGTTGTTCAAAGTATCGCTGGATAGGAAAACAAGTATGTGGTGTCCTTAGCTCAATCTGCTGTCATTGAAAAACTACTACAGTCAAAAAGTTTTATCCGAGAGTTAGTTAACAGTCAGAAATGCATTGTGCTGGATCGTTGCAATGCACAGAAATACATTGATTGGGTGCACACTGCGCCTTCTTACGCTCTTACGGAAACATGAGAACGCTGACGCTCCCGTTTGCACTTTTTCATTCCTTTTTTCTGTTTTTACTCGACGCTTCCTCTACGCTATTTCTTCTGCTGCTTGCACCTTCTCCTTAGAAATCAAAGTGTGCACTGGGCTCTCCGCGGTGCAATTAGTGAGGGAAGGGGCATGGCAGCAATAAGCAATCCGTGCCTGGAAGCGNCGCATACAGGAAATTATCAGTTTGTTGAGAACCATTGAATGCCTGGATGCGCAGCATTGCAGAAAAGTTTGAAAGCCTAATATGGGCGTTTTCACAGGGCTCATTGACTGAAATGAAATAAACATCAGTGAATGCATACCGTATGTGCAGGTGCGGTAACATTTACTGCGGAAAAAAACAATGGCTTTTGAGAAAACTGTTCTCTCTGAGAGCTTTGCTAGAGATGTTTATTTGATTCTAGAGCCGCGGCACATGCATAAAAACTCTTCCGGTTTCCATTAAAAGGCGTAATACCTGTTTTTGATCGAGTAACGAAATAACAGACATCATACCCCTGCTCCGTTTCGTGCGCGAATGAGATTTGAAAGGAGAGGATGGTATTGGAAGACGCTGTGGATACAACTTCCCAGTAATAAAACATCCATCTTTACTCCATTCAACGCTTACAGTGATGCCTCTCCAATCCCCGCTCGCAAGCATATGATAGACTAATTAAAGGCAGCAGTGTTGTCGGGACCAGCCAGAATACCCAAATATTTTCGGAGCAATTATCGTCAAATATTTATCGATGTAAATAATCATTTCATATTCAACGCACACTTGGTCGTAAAACGATTTGATTTGTTTTGTTGTATACCGCTGAGTCTGCTTAGCAAGAGATAGCCCTAATTAATTCAATTAACTAGTCTTGAGCAATTTCAATGCCTTATGGTTCTTTAACGATTTACATTACTCTTAGCAAAATATCTTTGACACGGATATCGCCTAAGGTTTCCAAGCAGGAACGTCTATGAAGATACGACGTTACCAATAGGTTATCGAAAATCTATGAAAGGAAAGCTTAAGGTGATATTCACATCCATTAAAGAGGGACTACCGGAACATTTAGAAGGAAGAACTGACAATCGTGGACAAACATCACGCCTTCACTCTAGTCTGAGAATCTTTCTACGTAGATGCTCGACATTTGGCTTCAGAACAAATAAAAAAATCCTCCTCGTCTCCACGAAAGCGAATCTAGGCTTCCTCGCTTGCGAACTCTGGCAGAACGCTGCCAAAAGATAAGCAATAAAACGATTTTGAAAATCCCGATTCAGAGAGAATGAGACTGCGGTATTTGGCACTTTTCGTTCGTGCTTTCGTGCTCCGCTTTCATGTCCATTACTACGGATAAAAGGGTAGAAAAATTACGCCACTGTACAAAAATCACACGATACGAGCACAAAACTGCGAAATGACTACTAAGTTTCCAGGTAAGATTTGATGGCTTTGAGGTAACATACGGGATTAAAGTGTTGCCGCATTTTAGACGAATTATGGAGCATATTGGAAATATCAACATAGAGGCCGCTTGAGAGTGAATATTTCGCATTTCTCCAGTCCGAGTCGTGTGTATATGACATCCTCTTTTATGATCCCTACCTACGGCTCGATAATGGGCATCTTTCACTCTTCATCTTATCTTAGGACATGTTACACCTCTCTTTATGAAGATGTTTAACAAATAGAAAGATGAGTAACGGCACTCAGTAAGAACTTACGACAAGCAAGACAAACGAGGTCAGCAAGCAACATATCACCAACCTCAGTCGGTTTATCTTTGTCACAGGCTCGATCAAGAGGCGTGTAGATAGGCTTTATAAGGATTTCTTCAGGAGTACGCCATATGAGCTTGTTCGGGTCTTTTCCTTTCATCGCCTTCTTCGCAGTAGCTGCCCATTCCTCATGTATTGGCAAATGCTCGTAAGCGCCTCTCAGAACATATGAAGTCGTTAACGTGTGCCGCTAAAACACATATAGCATCATTGAGTTCTCTTTGATACACAGGTGGGGACGGAGAGAGAAGGGGAGGGAGAGGAGCAGGGAGAGGAGGAGAAAGAGGAAGAGAAAGGGAGAGAAAGTCGACGTTTTCTGATCCGCTATCTCATAATCACTCATTTTATTTACTCCGCCAACACCAAAGGATAGCTATAGAACGACCAGATTCATCACTGGATCGCATTGCAACAACATTCCACTATGCACTGTTGTGTACCTATGACTGGGGGTAATTTTGTTGAAGGCTGAGACGGACCAGATTATTCCCCTAACTTGACAAAAAAAAATTATGAGAATGCGGAGAACTTGCAGCTTCAGACTTTTTAGAAGATCAAATAGTCTTGACTGAAATTCTGCGAATTGAGCGCCTCTTTGTGAATACTGCGCGGCTAGCCATCAGCTGATTTTAACAATGGTCCCAACTTCAACTACTTTATGTATAAATACTTTTTGCACAGCCATATGATCATTTGATTGCTCCGTGACGTGAAGCTGCGACCGACAATATTACTTGAACTTTTCGACGTGAAAACAGCTGTATTATGAAATAACTAGGTTACGATGTGGGAATTACACCTATTGCTGCATTTCCACCTCCTTCTACCCTTATTCCCCCGTATCCTACCTTCGTTCACTACAAAAGAGCTAACACAACAAATAGACAAACCGTTGCCAAAAATGGCTGCTTGCAGGCTCCGAGAAGTCGCAACGACATCTTCACATATGCCACCAATATCGATCACCTACAACAGAAATATGTTTTTGCCTTAACCCTGCTCTTGAATTATGCCAAGACGAATGCTATCCTTCGACTTGTCCATTCAGCTAACTCTGGCAGCATTGCTCACAGACACTCCCCCTCTCCGCGACAGGACGTTAGGTGGGAAAGGGATGATGCAATAAGATCATGGCAGTGATTTTTCTGCTTCCTTTTTTCGATCCCTACTAAATACTGAGTGGGTCTCACAATCGCTTTTGCGTAGGGCACATACTCCGACAAGGCAGAAACACCTTCACCTGTTGAGCTAACGTAGCAAAAAATAAAAAACATACAAACCAAACAAGAGTCATACTAGACGCTCCGAGCATCCGCATTCCGCGGTCGAATATGACGAGGTATGCAAATTCCACAAAAAAGATTTGATCCCAACCAAACGCAAGTGAAAACCTATAGAAGCCAGCTGAACTATGGTGTTCAAGCATGTGACACCTACAACATCGAACGAATGAACGGAAAACCGACTGACTGGGATCGGAACGACACAAACTCGTTCAAAGCATGCGCAGAAATACAGAAGTGAGTCAGCAGTGAAAACTGAAGGAATTGCAGTAAGAACGAAGAGAATCCCAACCGAGGTGAAGCAAGCGGCGCACACAGCCACACGCCAAGTAGCGGTATCGCACAAATGGAGAAGACATTAATGATCGAGGGCTTTTGTGCATGATATTTGCATCGCAGAATGCCAAATTTCAATAGTGATTCCCTAACCAGGCTTAGGCGAAATAACAATATGGTAATGAACCAAATTTATTCAATGCATGAGCAGAAACAGTTTAGCGTTTTTGCTCTGTAATGAAGTGAACAGGAGATCGGGAACAATCCAGTGCACTCACACTCTCCAATCCAACCACCTCAGTTTATACCTCATATTGATTCACAGCTTCACTCGACAACATAAGATTGCAATAGCAAAAAATAATGACTATTAGCAATGGCCACATACAAATAACTGGTTCAATAATGGGCACTCACCGCAATCGTTTCATAAAAGAGCGGTCGAATATGACGAGGTATGCAAATTCCACAAAAAAGATTTGATCCCAACCAAACGCAAGTGAAAACCTATAGAAGCCAGCTGAACTATGGTGTTCAAGCATGTGACACCTACAACATCGAACGAATGAACGGAAAACCGACTGACTGGGATCGGAACGACACAAACTCGTTCAAAGCATGCGCAGAAATACAGAAGTGAGTCAGCAGTGAAAACTGAAGGAATTGCAGTAAGAACGAAGAGAATCCCAACCGAGATGAAGCAAGCGGCGCACACAGCCACACGCCAAGTGGCGGTATCGCACAAATGGAGAAGACATTAATGATCGAGGGCTTTTGTGCATGATATTTGCATCGCAGAATGCCAAATTTCAATAGTGATTCCCTAACCAGGCTTAGGCGAAATAACAATATGGTAATGAACCAAATTTATTCAATGCATGAGCAGAAACAGTTTAGCGTTTTTGCTCTGTAATGAAGTGAACAGGAGATCGGGAACAATCCAGTGCACTCACACTCTCCAATCCAACCACCTCAGTTTATACCTCATATTGATTCACAGCTTCACTCGACAACATAAGATTGCAATAGCAAAAAATAATGACTATTAGCAATGGCCACATACAAATAACTGGTTCAATAATGGGCACTCACCGCAATCGTTTCATAAAAGCTAACTGTAAAAGATGAGGATAACGGCTTACTCAAATAACGTAACAACAGCAACACAGCGGTCAAAAGGAAGAATCCCACAAGATTCGACATATGTGTTAGCCGCGTACCACATGAACGAAATATCCTAGAAATAAAGTGGAGCATTGCATTTCATTTAAAATAATAAATGAAAACCATAAAGTTGTCAACAGTAACCACTGAACCGCATTAGTTTACACATCCATTCAACTAGAAGTTAGTCAGTCGATACCGAATAGGTGCTTTCAAAATTGCACCTCACCCAAAACGAACTAGTGGAGAAGATTCTGGTGGGGGATGATATTTTCAAGCGATGGATGGAAGGGAGAAAGAAGCAAAACTAGTAAAGAATTTGCAATACAGAATTTCGGAGGTTATCGCCATGATGAAACTTACCATCCTCCACCCCTCCCCANAAAAAAAATTTTTTTTTCAGATGTGAGATCAAATAGCAAGCGGTATCGCCATAATGAAACTTACCACAACCTCCGCTTCATTCTCTGTATGCGCATCCGCATTCTTTTTGTCCGCTCAATTACGAGGCATCCACTTTACTGGAATATGCAGAATAAAATTGTACAACACCGCCGATGATACGTTCAAGAATAAAGACAAGAATTCTTCAACACAACAATTTCGATTTATCTCAGGAGGCGGAAATTGATGGAACGCTACAAACTGTCCAAAACCAACCTTACCCTTCTCCCCAGCTATAAATCTTGAGAAAACTCAATACCTTCCTTCCGACGGAACTACCCATCTTAATTCATTCAAACAAAAAGACGGAAATTCGAGCAACACGCCAAAAAATTAACAACCGTTCTATTTTGCTGACCTTAAGTTTTACTTGAGTGCGAATTTGCATCCAAAAGCTAAAAAGTGACGGGGAGATAGATGCACAAATATTCATGCGGACAAATATGACGTCACCATGATGCAGCATAAAAATGCCAAATTGCAAAAAGAGCACAAAGATCATGGCATCGCTTTAAGTGCACTGAAGGTTAGGCCAGCTTACGGCACGCAAGACAAATTCAGTGTTACTCCTCATTTTTTGCACGCCAACTCCTCATTTTGTTTATTCTAGGGCTGCGAAAGGTGGACATCTACTCGAGGTGGATGACCACAGGAAGTTTCATTCAAATCCGTTGATCATACATACTACTATGTACAAAATACGTTCTTTACATCTGTGGATGAGAGACAAAGTAAAACTAGCCAGCCTTAGAGACTGGATTCACCGTCTATATAGTTAATAAAAATCTAATCAACCACGTCTCCCTCTTCGCTCTTCCGCGGTCCGGGAGCGCACTGGGATCAACGTTCGGTAACGTAATCTGCATAACAGTGATTCCTCAAAAAAATTTACGAAACAGTTGCTTACCAACGAAACGGATCACGTCATCAAAGCACAATCATTGGACCTTAGGCCACCAGTACTTTGCAAGTTGAATCGACAGCGCATGAGCAAATGAGTCCACTTCGCCATTTATGCTCCGCGCTTTCAAATACCACTGCTATTTCGAGGCTCATGCCTGACATATATAGCATGAAACTTCAAAAACAGCGTAAAAATTGCACAAGAAATGAGAAAGGAGGAAACGGAGAAAAGAAAGGAGGAAGGAGAATAGAGGAGGAAGAAAAAAGAGGAGAGAAGCGAAAAAAAGAAAAGGGAAAACAGGAAAGAGGAGGGAGAAGAAAGAAAAAAGGAAACAGAGAAGGGAAAAAAGAAATAAGAAAAGAAAAAAGACAAGGGAGGAAGGGGGAAGGAGGAAGGCGGAAAGAGAAAACAGGAAAGAGAAAGAAGAAAAGAGAAAAGAGAAAAGAGAAAAGAGAAAAGAGGAAAGAGAAAAGAGAAAAGAGAAAAGAGAAAGGAGAAAAGAGAAAAGAGAAAAGAGAAAAGAAAAAAGAGAAAAGAGAAAAGAGAAAAGAGAAGAGAGAAAAGAGAAAAGAGAAAAGAGAAAAGGGAAAAGAGAAAAGAGAAAAGAGAAAAGAGATCAGAGATGAGAGAAAAGAGAAAAGAGAAAAGAGAAAA
>QEWY01002721.1:27617-58757 GCA_006503575.1 Baylisascaris schroederi
AGAAAAAGAGAAAAAGAGAAAAAGAGAAAAAGAGAAAAAGAGAAAAGAGAAAAGAGAAGAGAGAAAAGAGAAAAGAGGAAAGAGGAAAGAGAAAAGAGGAAAGAGAAAAGAGAGAAGAGAAAAGAGAGAAGAGAAAAGAGAAAAGAGAAAAGAGAAAAAAGAAAAGAGAAAAGAGAAAAGAGAAAAGAGGAAGGAGAAAAGAGAAAAGAGAAAAGAGGAAAGAGAAAAGAGAAAAGAGAAAAGAGAAAAGAGAAAGGAGAAAGGAGAAAGGAGAAAAGAGAAAAGAGAAAAGAGGAGAGCGGGAAAAGGAAGAAGAAAGGGAAAAAGAGAAAAGAGAAGAGAAGAAAGAAGAAAGAAAAGAAAAGGGAAGAGGATAAGAGGAAGAGGAATTGAAAAGTGAAGAGGAAAAGGAGAAGAGGGATGATGAAAGAACAAAATACGTCAACGATATGCATTTCATCAGCAAAATTACCGTCTTCCCGGGGTTGACATTGCAACGTACCGTTCGCCATTCCGATAAGGAACAGGCAGAAAGTAGGCGAAAATTTCACGTGCAGAAGAGTCTGGACTACAAGTGCCCAAGCTTAGATCTGCTTAAACACTCAGTGATAGCTTCTTCTGTGTTTATGTAGTGAGTGATAATATATATTATTGCCTATATGCTCTTTCGGCTCTCATAATATACCTTAATCTTTATCGACTTTCCCGAATACACACACAAGAATCGTCTATGAGGCTCATCAGGCCAGTTCTAACTCTTTTCAAGAAAAAAGTCTGCAATTAACGCAGAGAAAGAACAAATCTGGTTTCACAAAATTGAACTAACGGCACACTCTCGTTGATCGGCGGTTGCAATGCTGTTGACGAGTGATATCCATGAACTCCTTTCACGTCTTGAACGTTGAATCGATGGCCAATCATAATCGCGCCTTGCGCTCGTATTGTTTCGCTGGCTTGACGGACACTAAGGGGGCGGGGGAGGGGGAAGTCATTAGAAATCGAAGAATACATTCAAATAGTACAAAACGTTGCACGAATAGAAGAATTGCAAAAATTGCCTAAAAGATGCAACATAGATATATGAACACTCGCCTGCGATATGGTTCTTCTAAATTTGTCTTCTGTTGGAACCCCACTTCGCCAATCCAACCAAGGCTCGGCATCGTTAATAGCGCTGTCTAGTTCATCCGAAGAAACATTTGTGGTTTCTTTTCACAGCCGCAAAACACGCTGCTTGAGTGTCGACCGCTCAATAACACCACTCAAGAAAAACGATCGCTGAAACATCTTGTTGAGAACTTCGAGGCAATTGTTACTTCAATTCACTCGAAAGGAAGCAATAATTTTCAAATTCTAAGGGAAATAGCTACAGTGTTTGAGTGAAAATCATGTCAATAAAAAACAAACAATGCTTGTTTCACTCAAAATGGCTTTCAAATGGGACTCAATAGCGAGAACGGTTTCATTACCAAGCCCTCCGAAAGAAGTTGCGCTTTACTTCACTCTCTAAGTGTGGTACTATCACACTCAGCTTCTCAACTTATTCTATTTCATAAGGCACTTCAAAATCCTTTCATGTTCAAAAATTGAGCCTGCACTCTGCTGTTCTAACAATTCTCTCTCAGAATATTGAGGTATTTCTCGACAAAACGTAAAATCTTACCCTGAAAAAGAAAGTAGAGGTAACAGTGGAATTGTTGCAGCCCGTGAATACATAGCACTGATGGATTGTTCATGAAAATACATCAAAACAAGTGAACAGGAAAAAGATATCCCGTCAGGTTAGAAATGAAAAAATACCCATCATGCCAATCAGATCATGATGCAAATAATATCTACGAAAGCATCTCCCAGTCCTATATAATCCAACAATCATTTCAGAAAAATTCATCAAGATTTTAAGACGAATTCAACCCAGTCATATCGGTTTTCATCAACTTTCGTTCAACGGTCTGGCATGATTTTAATATCAAAGGCAACACAACAAAAATCCATAGTAGAAAAACGAAAGGGCAGAAGAAAGTCAAAACAAAATGAGCGAAAGACTACAGGATGTCACAAAAACATACAGAGGAACAGTAACGACCAAAAAAAGGAACATGTCAAGAATATTTGAAAAATGATGAAAACATAGTGTAAGATTAATCATTATCACAAACAATTAAATTATTTGGTTAACGCAGGGAGGACGGCAACCTGCATAGGCCGAAATCGGCTCGCGCCACTCTGCTCGCTTCAAGCGAAAGAGAGGTTGAAATCGGCGGCGATCTCCTGAAGACGGCCAGGGTTGGTGGTTTTGAAGTGCTTGACATAACACAAGCACAACCCCAGCCTTCTCTCGTCTTCCGTCGGATATGCACGCTTGCGTGCAACCCGCCGCTCTGCCGCAGACGCTTCCTCCAACGCTTCTGAAAAAATTCAAGATTCAATCGTTCGCCACCTCGTTACTCCATTTTATTTCCTGAATTATTTGAGTGAGAACTGCACAAAAAAGTAGAGTTTTCGAGGTGCAGTTGCCTTTCGCTGCAGAAAAAAAAACGCTTGTCCCGATGCAAGTCCTCATCAAAACAGTTCCCGTATTGCAACTGGAGAAAGCTTACCCTCATTTCGGCAGGGTCCGTTTCGGGTGGAGCTACCACAAGATGATTGCATCCCGTGCAATAACCTTAAAAATAATACGTTTGTGCAAGTCGTTGTTTAGTGAGCACTTTCTAATATGAAAGCTGGAAGAAAAAACAAGAGCTTATCGTAAAGGAATGCGTCAATGCAAATGGCCTAAAACCTCGTCGGTAGGAAAATAGATCAATCAGACACGCGAACGATATTATTTTCAGATCGAACGATGTCACCTAATGTGCAGGTGGGCGCAAATTTCTTTCAGAAATTTCACTGAATTACTCGAAATACCTGAACCTATACAGCCGCCCTGTTTCAAGTCGTCGGAAAAGAAACATTGAGGGATTCAGATTAAATATACAAGCCCTAGAAACGATTCCACTCTCTGGGAAAACCTCCTACCACAAAGTCCCTGCAGAAAGTCTTACTGATCCTTATCATTCAAAGATGAAACAGAGTGCAGGTAGTCATAGCATGAGACATTTACTGTGTATCTGCCGAATCTCTTACATAAGGGAGAAGACAACATTTATAGTAAAAGTTGCATACCCTGTGCGATGTGGGCCCTCGTGTGCGACGCGTGCAGCTTCCACGCCTTGAGCGACCGGAACCGCCTGTTGTCCGACGGGCATTGAGCTAATCGGCACACTGAATACAAAGGGTTACTGCTTTTCAAAAACGTCCGCACTCTGGTTCCCGTTCTACAGGTTATTGACTCATTCTAAACATTCGTTTGCAACCGAACGAACAAATCGCCTGTTTCTTTTCAGACCAAGAAGACCATAAGGATCTTGTGCAGACCAATTCTGCGATATTTAGGGGAAGGCGAGGGAAATCCATTGCGGCTGAAGCAAGCAGCAATCCAGCTTCTCTGTTGCAGACATAGAAGTCTTGACTTGAATTTTCTAGACTACTGCTTCATCACAGAAACACAAAACATCACATGCAGCTATTGGAGAAAACGGAACAGAAAATGTATAAAACAAAAAATATGATACCATATGCTCCATCTTCGATTTCGTACGGCGGTCCGGGCAACTCCATAATTTCGGCCGATGGCGCCGGCATCGAAGGGCCTGCTGCGTCCGCTTCGTCACTGCCGCCTTCAAGAAGCGCCTCGGGTTCCGGATTAACCGCATCCGGTTCACCTTCCTGCCCGGCTGGAAGAACTTCGCCGATCGCGTCTTCCGCACGCGGAATGGCCACCGGGTGGGCGTTCTCATCCAGTCTTTCGCCATGCTCTTCTGGCGCTACCTCGGCGATGACTTCTCGCTCTTCTTGACCGCTCTTAAACAGCTTTTAGTGTACCAAATATCATAAGTGGTTCTGTTTGCGCCACAGAGACCACATGAAAAGTCAACTGTTGAGATCAATGCTGTACTCAATCACGAGCAGTAGGAAGTTAGTGGCACAACTTACATGGCGTGCCGCGTCGTCCAGGGTCAACGCTGCCCCTGCCGTCCTCTGTGCCAGTGGCGTAATATCGACGACGGGGGTGTTGCGATCGAGCTGAAGTCTGTGACGAAGCGTCCTCTTAGCTAGTCGCAAAATGTGGGCTGCTCTTTTCTGAGCCGCACTCACAACGCGATGGAAATGCGACAGCTTTGCAAAGAGCTTCACCTGAACAGAAAAAAGATTTGAGCCATTTCAAACATATATTGCCCATCAAGACAAATTTCTTATGTGCAATTTGCAAGTGGATGCGACTAGTAGGTGTGCTCGAAGAATTGCACATCCAGCGCCACCAATCTCGACAGTGAATGGCATGTAAAAACATGTCATCAACCTCACATCCATATGCAGCTGTTCCATATAATTTCCAAGAAAACTGTTCATTTCTGCTGCAAGATATTTGAACTCCTGTGGTTTGAAGGAGCGGATTTTTCTGTACATAAAATGCTTACCTTCGGATTCGGCCGACTCTTGCAGATTTTACAAATTTCTTATGTGCAATTTGCAAGTGGATGCGACTAGTAGGTGTGCTCGAAGAATTGCACATCCAGCGCCACCAATCTCGACAGTGAATGGCATGTAAAAACATGTCATCAACCTCACATCCATATGCAGCTGTTCCATATAATTTCCAAGAAAACTGTTCATTTCTGCTGCAAGATATTTGAACTCCTGTGGTTTGAAGGAGCGGATTTTTCTGTACATAAAATGCTTACCTTCGGATTCGGCCGACTCTTGCAGATTTTCCCCGACGTGATCTGCCCGATGCGCGTCTTCTCATTTTCACGGCTTGTTCCTGGCCTGCCCGATTCAGTGACATCGACTGTTTGTCCCGGCTCTGCGAGGCCGTGGGCTCTTTCGATCCACTAAAATCCAAACGTGTATGAGGTCGTCATAGCTTCAACAAAGGCATCTCGCGATGCTCCCTTATATTTTTGGTCCGAAAAACTTTTTTCCACTCAGGGGCACAGCGATAGCTAGTGCTCCATCACAGATGCTTTGATACAATCTTGCAACTACCAATCGCAATAAACAAAAAATATTTAAGCAAACAACGAATAAAGAGTTCCACCTTACCGGGACAATTCTTTCACTCAAGGCAAACCACTGATCGTTCACCTCCACCACCTCGAAGATCGGTCCTCGGCAACCAAAGATGGCGCTGTTGCCGATCGGTTCATGGAGGCGCCGCGCCATAACTTGGATCCCTTTCATCCGGCATAATGCCTCGATGAAAAGGTCGTGGCAGCGGCCCTTCGCCATTTCCTGAGCTGAAAATGATTCGAGTGCACAGAAATTTTAATCTGATATTCATGACCTCATTGCTCACACAAGTGGTGATTTGGGGCTGATCATCTATTTAAAAATAATTCGCTTCCTACATATACATGCATACGAGAATTTTAAGCTCAGCCTTCCTCATTAATTAGCAAAGATTGCAGAAGAGGAGAATGCTGACTGCAGCGGTCTAGTTTACAACGGACAGGACTGAAGAATTTCCCACATAAAATAAATTTGTAAGAAATGCACTGGCTCTTCAATAAACAATAGAAAGATAATTTTAAGGCTTGCTCGCTACAGAGATGGCACAAATATGTACATCACTTGAATCAACAAAGTGAATAAAGTGTCAATTGAAAGTTTGAAACGAACCGTAGTGGAGGGGGCCATATCCATCCACCTCGAGTCGGGCGAAGTACGCCCAATTATCTTCGAGGTACTGTCGCACCTCGTCCAGCAGGTCGCATGCAGCGACCTGCAGAATCATCGTCAACGCCGCAAAAAGATGCGGCGCTCGGTGAACGACGACGGCGCCGGTGAGCTGCATGTATGACAGCAGCAAATCCGGAAGAGGCGCAATACCGCTCATTCTCGTCAATCTGCGATGGTCAGTCGCGACGCTTACCTAGAATGAGCGTAACTCGTATGTAGAAACGACATGACAACTCTCTTGGAAAAGCGATTAGGCACTGCATTATTTAAATCAGTCACAACCAGTTTCAAGAAACCTTAGGCCGTCACAAATAGGAAATGCAGTTACATGAAATCACTTGGATGCAATAATTGAAACATTCAGCAAACACTCTCCCACCTCAGAGCACAGGCATCTGTCAAGGCGATTTTCGAAGCAAAGTTTTCATGAGCGCCGAAAGACAAAACAATGTGACTAAGAAGACTTGAAATGCTCTCAAAACACACTTCGACAACTGTTAGCCGACAACATCGCTATCTAGATGAACAGCGGCTGTTGATGGGACCGACGGATCTCAACAACGCTATGAAAGCGGCGCGACAGTTCAATCGAGATCCTGAAGAAAAATCGCCGTTACGCTCCGACGTGCTCTCCTGCGGCAGGACATAATGCGCCGGCCACATTGAAAGGCTCGTATCGGGACTTCCACCTCCATTGACGTCACTCCTACTGCTATTCACTCCCTTACAATGGCCCCCTTGGCACCACTCAAGAGTGCTCATATTACCCTCGCTATTCAACCTACCCCGCATGATTGCAAGCTCTTAGTTCAAGCCGTGGAAGCCCATTTCTCTTTCAGCCTTGACACCAGTCAACCTATTCGACACAAATCGAATCCGTGCAACATTGCCGTCGGTCGGCCTTGACAACTTCGGGCCTCCTCGAACTTCACCTCGGACAGTTGACTCAGCTTTATGACCACTGGGTAGCCATTGTCCGCAAATTCACGTTGCGCGACGATCCCGACGAAGTTCTTGCTGAACATCGGTCGGCCTTGACAACTTCGGGCCTCCTCGAACTTCACCTCGGACAGTTGACTCAGCTTTATGACCACTGGGTAGCCATTGTCCGCAAATTCACGTTGCGCGACGATCCCGACGAAGTTCTTGCTGAACAGCAAGCGTTCCAGCAGATGAATGAAGCGCCTGATGGCCTCCGAAGTATGCTCAATCAACTTCGCATAACTATTAAAAAATTGGAGTTCCTCGACCAGGATCTGTGCGACACGCTCGCCCGTCTCAGCACTACACCACGCACCAAGCTATCACTCGGCCTCACTCCCTCAGGCTCCTCTCAAACTCCACAACAGTCAACAGCTCCTCCAAATATCCCCAACTCACCTTCACCAAGTAATGGCGATGCTCCCAGCAACGTGCACCTCCCTAAACTTCAGCTACCCATGTTCGACGGCAAGCCCTACGAATTTTGGAAATTGTTCGAAGCCGCCGTCGATCGCAGTTCTTTGAGCGATGTTGAAAAAACTCGCGTATCTCACTAGCTGTCTCTGCGGAAAAGCAAAAGACGTCGCCGCAGGACACACGATAGGGTGATAATTATCAACCGCTCCTCGCAGCACTACGCACTCAGTTCGGCAATAAATACGCACTACTTCAGTGGCAAACAGCAAGGGTCCATAACCCCTTATTCCCTCAGTCAACGAACAAAGCAAAAATTTTCATCGACCAGGGAAGACAATATCACGGAACGCCTGGCGGCTGCACTGGGACTAAAGCACAATCAAAGCAGTCAACTCATCATACATGGAGTAGGAGATATGGAAGGTAATCACTTCAAAAGTGAAAGGATTTATAGTTCGCATTCGACTACAAGATGGAACCACTCATCACTTCGAAGCATACACGCTGCCGCGACTAACGACCAAATTTCTTTACGCGTATGCAACCTTGGCGCACTTGCCAACGTTATGGGAAAATCAGTCTGATAAGCTTACCGTCCCTCTTTATGAAGATGAACCCGATATCCTCATTGGGTGTAACTTCATCTCGACAATCGCTCTGCGAGTCATCAAGCGCCAAAGATCTAATTTCACACTGCACTATTCAGAAGTTGGGCTACTTATTGCAGCTACTGGAATGGTCAGCGCCAAATATCGCCAAACATAGCTTATCCGCGCCACCGCTATTTTAGATGGCAACGCCCAGCTCTCAGTCGAGCAACTGTGGTCCCTCGATACGCAAGGCATCGACCAATGAATCTATTGAAGACGACGAAAGAGCGCTGCACGCTTTTAAGAAGGCTATCAGACGACTTCCGGATAGTCGCTATAGCGTCTCGTGGCCGTGGAAGAGTGCCCACCCACGTCTGGTTACCAATTACGGTCTTTGTGTGGGACGACTGCACCATATCCTTTAACGATCAGATCTAGCACACAAATGGACGATCGCATACCCGGTGCAATACTCCTATGGACTTTTCGGTGAACTTTGCAAATAAACCATTAACTAGGTCCCAGAATATGGTAGCAGCCCTCTCACTATTCTTTCCGACGATAGCAGCCCTCTCACTGAGTTCAAACGAAGGGCTGGCTCCACGCCTCGCCAAAAGCACTGTTTTACTCCTCACGAAACAATCATTTGCGACTATGCCGAATTTCAACACCGCTGCCATTACAGCTACAAAGGCACATATTTGGCGCAGGTGTCAGCTGACGAAGTATTTATCGGCACCCTCCAAACGGCTTTCATCCGGACAACTGTAGTAGCGAACCTCGCGGAAACATGTGAAATTGCCCATCCAGTTCTCATGCAGAACGATATCGTCATTTCGTTTGTCACGAATGATGATCGCGATAAGACGAAATACCAGTCGAAAAACGGGAGTAGACCGCTCTTCATAGAACGCGTCGAAAACCAACCAGATCAAACCAATGCACGATTACAAAACCTATACACGCACAGGCGCGACGCAACGCAATACAGTGGTGCATGAGCAGAAACGAGTTCACTAGCTTAGTACAGTGGATCAGCATTTTGGATCCAACAGCAGCGGCACGACTCCTCCTTAACAAAACAGATGTCTCTGCTCGTTATGTGGGAGACACTCTACTCGTATCGAAATGTCAAGAAATTGAAGCCATCAAAGTGCATGAGGACCATAAACGCGACGGAGAATGTTTTGAATGGCTTCCATCCACAATCGATCAAACGGTCGCCTTTGTCATATCACATACTCATGACATCGTTCTCAATTCAAGGAAAGCACAGTGTCTTTGGAAGCGGCCTCCTACGCATATCAGAATGATGACTGCGATAAGTCACTACTCCTTTCCGGAGTCAGCCGCTCACGTCATCTTCAATGCAAAGCACTCAACGGATATTTCAATCCAACTAACTCAGCTCGCTGTAGACCGTCCTGGAAGTGTGCAATTTCCAGATAGGGGATGGTATTCAACGAGGCAAGGGACGAAAAATCCGAGTTCACCGGAAGAGCTAATTCACGAACTGGGCCATGAAATAGAAACAACAACTGAAGATATTGTAAATGCACTCGATTCGATCACCAACCAATAGAAATGGCTTACCGCAGGCTGCACCATACTATTGCTAATCATTCTCGGAATTATCCTAGGGATAAAATGCCGGAATATACGATGCGGCAGGCGCAGTCCTAACGTAGTGGTGGTCAAGCTAACCGGCATTCAAAGCGCACGAGAATCCCAATCTAGTCGTATGGTATCACACCCTCCTCAATCGATGATGAATCTTTACCCGCGTCTCACCAAAGTCGGCCTCAACTGAACGCGAGCTACACACCATTAAGAATGCCGGCACGAAAACGCACATAGAAGACGGACGACGCATCGATAATACGCAGTTCTACGCTAAGCAATGCAATTAGTCACTGAGGAGAATTGTCCGTCAGGAGTGTCGAAGCGACCTTCGAGCTAAATTTTTTAGGAGCGCCGAAAGACAAAACAATGTGATTAAGACTTCGAATGCTCTCACAACACACTTCGACAACTGTTAGCCGACAACATCGCAATCAAGACAAACAGCGGCTGTGGATGGGCGACAGTTCAATCGAGGTCCTGAAGAAAAATCGACGTTACGCTCCGACGTGCTCTCCTGCGGCATGACAGCATCCATAAAGCTTGGGATTAGGACCCAAAATGCTTAAAAAGTGGCCCAATTTGCCTGTTACCAAAAACTCTGCCATTTACTAATGCGTCCTGCGAGCTACTGCACGTATATGCGAATAACTGCTTCAGAGAGGCAGCAGTGTTTGCAGAATGACGCCGCTTTTGCACAAGTGAAAAATTTTTTTAGTGGAGTCAAAAATTGCTGCTTTGCTTATCGAATGGTCAAGATTGATCCAGACCTGGAGTGGCTGTTAGATATCACATATATAAAAATGAACATATAACAAGAATGCCAAGCTCTCTCATTAAATCGTAGCTATCATATCGTAAACTCTAAAGCATAATATGAAAACAGTATTTCACTACTCTCTATAATTTGTGCGCTATCCAATTCTGCGTTCTGAAGCACATTGCTATTCAACAGCTTCATCTTCTCAAAAATTAGACCTCATCCAAGCGACTATGATTGGGCATAAACAAGCCTACGAATCCTAAATGAATGAGGTCATGAAAGTTGCGAAGTCGGGTAAATGAACAATAAAAAAGCAACAGGGGAGCTGTTAAACGCTTCAATTGTATTGCCATTGTTTACGACAGGTCGCAAACAGAATTGATTTGTATTGCGTATTGCGACCGCTGAGCAGTTAGAGCAGAAAGTACGGTTGAATGGATGTGTTTGGGAGATCGAAGTGCCTTCGAATCGAGGGTGAAAAGTCAGCAAAGTAGATTGCAATCGCTCGAGCGCTCTTACCCATTTATGATCGCAAACGATCGCTTGTGCATTGCGGCGACCGTAAATCGGTGGGAGCCCTCGAGCGATTGCAATCTACTTTGCTGACTTCTTACCCTCAATTCCAAGCCACTTCGATCTACCAAACATATTCATTCAAATGCACATTAACTGCTCAGCGGTCGCAATGGCGTCGGTAACATTAGAAAACAGCGAAGACCCAAAAGAGAGACGGAGAGAGACCGCGCGCGTCTTCGGCGAACGATGCGGCACTGGTCATTCCGGAATAAATTGTCGCAATAAATGTAAAAATATGCAGTAAGAAAGCAAGTTTGGAACAACGGACTTCAACACATTCGAAAGAGCATTAAAAGCTCTACCAGGATCATTAATAATCTCGGAGAAAACAAGAACTTTTCTGTGAGATCAATTTTTATATGACATACAATTGGCGGAAATTGCATGGTCATCGATAAATTTGGGCCTATAAGTCTATAAAGAGACAAGATTTGGGAGAAGCGACTAGGTAAGTTCTTTCGGCTAAGCGCGCCGATCCCGGTGACATGCAATCATCATGAACCATATGACATTTCAACAGTTGAGGTTACAGTTTAGCGGTTGCCAAACCTTTGAGTTGCGTTCATTTAAGCTGCTTGTTGACGCAATTGTCACCTACGGGAAATTAAGGCCCACCGCTTGTTTGCATGCCATTTGGATATGCAGCTTTGATATCTTTATGCGTTCCACATCTGAGCAGCCGATTTAACTCACACATACTTTTTGAAATACGTTAAAGCTGGGGTGTAAAATCTTGGATGACTGTCAACACCTGCATATGCCACAACAGTTAAAATTTGGATTTGATCTGATTTCTGGTTTTGGAGCAAGTCTCGATTTTAATAGGTGCGCATCAAGGACAAGTAGAATTTTTGCACTCATTAGAACATTGGTACTGGCTATCGTCGCCACTAAAGGGATAGCTGCTAATTTCAGGATTTTCAGGTTTCCTGCAATGAGGCAGTGAGAGATCGAGAAGATATGAAAACCTTAACAAACGCCGGAAAGAAATGTAGAGTTTTGAAAATAATGGATGCGAAAATATTGGGAAATGCGAAGAAATCTAGAAAAGAAGTCACCCAAAAACGGATAGCGTTCCTACCCCGGGCGTTGGGTTCGAAAAACTCGTTGATGATAGGAAATTGGCTGGAAAACGCGTACGTCTCCGGTCCCAAATCGGCTGCCTTGCTGGAGCATGTCCGAAAGAAGAAGGGCATCGGTCATGACGTTTACACTAAGAGATGGCCCCACACGCGATGGAGTCTTTGAACAAAGGATGAAGTATTGGATAGCTAAAACAAGGTTCAGGAGGGTTGCAAGAATCAGGAATGTTAGCCAAGTGTATTGCTTTTATCGCACACTCTCTTCGCCTGTCGCGAATTTTGCGCAAGAATACATCTTCATTCCACGGTGATGAAATCGGCGACTGCCATGTCTCAAATGCTGTACGAACTTCGAACTGTGGAACGTTATGAGTTCCGCTGCAGTTTTCGAAAAGTGTGTGCTATTTGAATGTATGGTTGTTGCGAGTGAATAATGAATGCAGGAATATCGGACATAAAGGAACGGTGATGGATGTGTCTGTTTCGACTCATAGCAAAGGCCATCGTAAATCGTCTACTTCGATTTTGAGGATTCAGTATCGAAGGTCAGATTTCCTGACATCGTTCAACCATCCCGCGTAGGATAGGATACGAAATTGAAGTGATATCAACGAAAATATTCATTTACGAATATTGACTCAACACAATATTGAGAAATGAAACAACGGATGCAAACAAACAATTGATGGGACGGAACCTATTAATATTTTTGGACCATCGACAATTATGCCAAAAACTAAGGAGAAAATCGGAAGAAATTAGTGGGCAAGAATGATGATAGTTTTTGATTTCTCAATGTTGCAATGAAAAACGGAAAAAGCTATGCGGAAAATACAAGTGACTTTGCGAAGTAACACACTAAAGCACCGTTGAGCCTTCACGACAGAACAATTACACTAAAGGGCAATGCGGACACGACAGAGTTATTGATCCGCGCTCTGTACGGTTGAGCTTTTGTCGTGACATCGCGCTTTCCGTAGCTCTCAATCAGTCAATAAGAACTAGGAAAGGCAATAAAAAAAGGAAAGAATTTTGGTATTTTTTCATGAACACATTCCCCGATAGCATGAGTGACGACCAAGCAAACCCACCATGCGCTTAAAAGCTTCAAGTCAAACGCATTACATAAAACTACTAAAGTGATAGTCCTTTTGGATTTCTCTTCTCTTTTCTTGAAAGAACCTCTCACGGCATTGACGTACTCTTTTAGTACACCTAGTTGTAACTTAAAAAGAGGGAAAAACTGGATCTGAATGTAAGGAGATATAAAGAAGAAATGCAGGAAGCAGAAAAGACTCGACCTTCGACAAGCAGGATGTCGCATGAGTGCCTCTCCGCTATGCTAACATATTATCCTTCCACTCCTACATTTGATAACTGTATGAACCATCACAGAAAAAACCAGGTTGTTTCTGCACCATAGGACTGCTAATCCACAACTGATGAAAAAATTTCGGGGATCGGAGAGGTTTCTAGCTCATTTACTCATACCTCCTCGGTTTCTGTTCTTTGAAGGTTCTCCTCTTCGAAAAAATTTTAACTACATATGCAATTTCTTTAATCGTTTCAAGGATGAGAATTCGCAGAGGTTCACAAGATGAACTCTCTTCTCTTATCCCGCAGGCTTCATTGTTACATAAGCATCCCATGAAAAAGCAAATGCAAAAAAAAAAAAATGAATCGCAGAACTATATGCCAATGATCGACTTTTCTAAAAGCATTATTTGAAATGCGCATTCTCCGCCTTGACGTAACGTTCTTCCACAAAAGGCAAGATTACTCCTAGCAGGAAGAACGATTTTACAACTTCATTCATGCTTTCTACCAATCAGAGAATAGGAAAATCAGTTGAAAGCAAGAATTGCTCCTCTTTCGCTCCTTATGGATGGGACCATTGTCTCAGAATTCTTCAAATCCCGACCCTTCAAAATTTTCTGTGTGGTTCAACGAAATATATCAGGTGATAGGTCATTTCATAATGGAATATGCGCCGCGATGACTTACTCTGCAGCACACAGCACCTGGTATCCAACATCCCAAAGAAAACTTACCCAAACACACTCATATTCAATATCCCTCCCTCTTTCCCCAGAAAAAAAAATCTATTCATATCTCAGTTATCCAATATCAATAAAGTCTATTTGCCGCTTCAAGTAATCGAAACGCAAAATACGATCTGTTATGGTCGCTTGAACCCCCTTAGAGAGCGCGTTGCTAAGTGCATTTGTAGTCACAAGGACAACAGCGGAACACTTCGATGAAGAGGAGATTAAAAAGAATAACGATAGCCGAAAACCAACAATAATATTAAAAAAAGCATAACAGATGAACGGACTACATCAGATGATATAAAGGTATCGTCAAAAACCTTCACTGCACCTTTAGTAGTCAAGCAGTATCAAGGACATTGCAAGGAACGAAATGGAGACATCTTTTCCTTTATGTTGCACTTATTAAACTCTTGGACTACATACCCGAAAATTGAATACGTAGAAATAACAGATATACAGACTTAATTTTGCAAAAACTCTTTAGCAAGTTACATAAAATCAAATAGAAGGGAATGAAATCGGAGACCTCTAAGCTCGGTACGCAACTGCGCTTCCTCCTTATACATTGCGATAAAACTGGCACGAATTTTCATGAATTCATCCACAATCTCCCTCCTCTTTGCGATAACCTCCTGGAATCATTCTTTCGTTTGGTAATCGGAAATGAACGATTGCGACATTACATGCAACTATGGACCATTCAAAACGTATACTGATTTCTTGCAGCACACTTCTAATAGGATAGATAACCTGTATATCAAAATGAGAAGGGAAATAGATGTCTTACCTATGCAAATTGCACAGGACAAATTTAAAGGCATTCAATTAATTGTTAATATGTATCGTTTTTTGCTCAAAATCACAAAAAAACCGCTCAACTATGGCAAGAAGGATGCAGCATATAGATGAATTTCGCCGAAATGATGAATGTATGAGAAATAGAGGGAAATAGAGCAAATACTACAAAGCTGCGATGCTCTTCCACGTTCACGTTTATCTTCTTCCTCGAATTTCGCACAAGTCATCTTGAGATTTCTTCTGATGAGCTTCAACATATTCATAATCCTTTAGTAGAACCTTATAATGATAACCACAAAGGAACCGAATAACAAATTTGCAGATGGGATTCGTTCAAGAAATCAGAAGAAATAAAATGCGGAAACATTTCAGACTGTGAAGGGGAAAATGAAATTACCCTCGAGCAAAGGATATCTTTAGATTGCAAACATCTGAATAGTAATGTCTTATATGATTTACCTCTTTCAAAGTACTCAACATATTGAGATCAAAAAGATGGATACCTTGATCTTTACGTCTGATAATTTAACGGGTAGTCTTGGTCGCCATTTGAATTGCATCAGACGATCAAGATTTTTTCGAAACAGCTCTTTTCCATGGAATGTAAATATACGGTATCCTGTATCACCACCTTTACCGCCACCAATTGTATAAACCGCCACGAAGTAACGCCCAGTTGGATCCCAGTACCCCTGTAAATTTTGTATTTTAAGATCGCGCGGATTTATAAGAGTCACTTTAGTGTTACGGAGAACTTTCTCATTATTTTTCCTGGGAAAGGCACACGATTAAATAAAACATAGTTCTTAGATCCGAATCAGCGAAAATTTTTCCTTACTCTACATCCTCATGTCACATTGAACTAACCACCGGATTTGATTAAAATCAGCGTCGCCACATTTCATCTTGGATCGATTTGGCTAAAAATCAGCACTTCGAGCCCAGTTGGCAAAGGTTGGTATGATTATCCCTAGGGATAAACACGAGCTGATGACAACGACAATGTCGGGAACATGCTTCTGGAATAATTCAACGTGCTATGCTCAGCGACGTAATCCATGTGATTTATGCTTCAGAAATAAGGCATTCGAATATTCTGCAAGAACGCAAAATGTCTCTTCTGCGATGTGACAATGTCGCAGCCGCGAATTCAGAGAGGCGTGACAGCGGCCTGGAACTTTTCTTGAGCGTAACCTTCCAGTTTTTCGTCTAAAATTGCTTAATGCCAATAGTGGAATCCTTTAAACTGAAAAACCCACCGGGTATAATCGATCGCCCTGGTAACAATTTCGAGATCACTTCCTATACTCATGTCAGCATTTTTTGTCAAAATATAAATAGTCCGAGTTTCCTATCACCTTGAAAGGCATCATTGGTGGACTCTCTAAATATGGGACCTTGCGTCAGATCCTTTAACACTGATCAGTGGAGGACCCCCGAGTATGACTCATCACCGCATCATCTCCACTCATGAGCTTCATCACTGTAGGACCCTATAAATATGAGAGATATGACCAAAGCATTATCTAAACATGAGCCTAGAACCAAACCTTCTAAGGAGACTTATCACCAGTCACTACTGGGGCACCCTACCTATGCGCAGTCTATCACCAATGTGGTTTCTAAACACGGATGGTTATCACCAGTAAGCCTTTTGCATATGAACGACCGTGTGGATATTGGATCTTAAATATATCAATTTTGCGACACGACTGTGTTGATTGTGCTTTGCACATGAGTGAAACACCAAAGGGTCTGAAAGGACATGGATATCATCGAAGGAACTTTTTTAGACGAAATGACATGAAAAGCATTCATACCGCTGTTTTCGCATAATGCAATGACGGCTTTTCCTCAGAATATTCGCGTAAATGTTTGACGAAATCAAAGTAACCTTCATATACATCCAAGGTATATTCCAGCTTATTTGTACCTTACTGAATCCTGGGTACTCGATAAACGTCATCTGCGTTGGCTGGGTGCCGTTAGTATCGATGAACATGATCGCTCCCGAGGCATTCGTCGAATAAACAATTAACCAACCCCCGTTTGGCGCCCAGGCTACGTTTGTGAAGCGCTCGCTTGGTTCGAACTTCGATATTAACTGCGGGGTGTGTTTCGATGCGTCCAACGCATAGATCAGTGGAGTCACTTTGTGTTGCGTAGATACCAACACACAAAATCTGTCACCTTAAAGACCGACTGGGTTTTATAGTTGACCAAAAGGTAGCATGAGAGAGGATTAAGAGGAAAGAGAAAGGTTCTCCCATCCTCTGCAAGAAACAACAGGAATGGAATTCCTTCGATCCGCCACTTCCGTTATCAAAATGGACGCAATTTTTGGGATAGACGATCAACTTGCAGCGCATCTACTATCTGTTTTTTCTTTTATGAATTTTCAGAAGTGATTGCAACTGTCTAATAGAGATTACAGTGAAATACTCAAATTTGCTTTTACTGCTCCCTGTAAGAACTTCACTTCTAACATCCGTTTTAAAATACACTTCTTGAATGGAAATCTTGCAATCCTTCTGTTGAAAAATTTGGCACAGGAAGCGAGACAACTGCACGTTCGCATGAGGACACATTCGTAACGACATCATAAATTTACTGGCGTACAAACCAAGATCTCGCAGTCGAACATTGACATACTGGTATCTTTCTACCTTTCTAGAGTGTTTCCTGCACTGTTAATTGGACATCTCGAAAAGATCTTACTTATAAACCCACCATCCTATCCCCATCCCATTATTCCTTTCTATCCAATTTCAACCCTCAGCTTGAAATTGCAATTTCCAAGTGACTGATTCTCAAACGTACATGACTGGAAGACCATCTCCAGTCATGAGACCAAAAAATCGCTCTAGAAAAGCGGCAAAGCTTTTCAACGAAGCTGAAATGACGAATTCTACCGATCAAACCACCATAAAAAGGCTTCGCGACAATGACATCGCAATTAATTAGGTGCTTCTCTACAGAATCGACTGATCGCATCAAAACGTGATCAAAAATTCGTTTTTTACGCATATTCAAATGGTTGCACGACAAAACTGAACTGTGAGCGTTGTGATGCATTCAACATGAGTGTGCAAAAGTGGCCTAAATTGCAGCAAAATGAAGAATCATAGAATAAAACGGAAAAGGGATACCAATCGATATGAAACCGGACCCATAAAGGATCATCCCGAACTGCAGAAAAAAAGATCAAAACAAAATGTTGTGAATTTCTTAACTGAGAAACGGCAATGGGACCAAAAAGCGCACACCATAAATAACTGCCAGCCAACAGATGTGTCAAAAAGTGTTCTTGCAAATATTTGCACAAAATGTCTCAAAAGAGCTAAAGATAGTGCATGCGAACATCTATGTCATATCAAGTGGGTTTTTTGTTTGAAAATTGTTATCTGAATGGTAGTGAGGAGCGGATTCTGAAATGCCTGATACAT
Organism: Baylisascaris schroederi; assembly: GCA_006503575.1. Lineage (NCBI taxonomy): Eukaryota > Metazoa > Nematoda > Chromadorea > Rhabditida > Ascarididae > Baylisascaris > Baylisascaris schroederi. The sequence goes on from QEWY01002721.1 coordinate 45,723, forward strand.
TCGGCAAAACTACAAACCTTCCTTTGGTTCCCAACCGAAAGCAACGTATTGCTCGGTTAATAGAAGTGATAGCACCGAGACTTCCTTCTCGCGGGCATCGAAAATCTCGATATGAGATGTAAGTTTCTGCAATCAAATAGCATATAGACTTGATGAGTCCAAAGAATTACACTAGCATAAAATTTTCGTTAAAAGACTAAAACGCCGACTATGCGCATATGGGAAGACAATCGGCAAAACGAAAAACCAACAACAAGGGGAAAGTGATTGAATGCAAACCTGCTGCCTCTGATTATCTGCCTAGCACCCCAAAAAAGTCCCAGTGGTTGTAAGCAACTGCGAGTAAAATTCTACATCTCTGTTGCAATTTAGCACCAAAGTCAAAGAGATAAGTATTGAAGTGTGATTATCAAGTATGTGGGGACAACACAAAAAACAACAAGAATGCAAAATTACAAGAAATGATTCTAACAAAGCTGTCTAATTACAAGATAGTCAGTAAAAATTCCATGGCGGAAGAACAAAAATTAATGCGATATGCGCTTATAAATTTCGTTACGCATCCACTCTATGGAACTTGTTTGCTAAGTAGCACCTGAAAATCCAACTATTCAGCTTCTTTCCCGATTTATCACCATTTTAGTGTCTTTCAAATCATTACTGCGTTCAAAAACATCAGCATCAAATAAACTACAAAACCACTATATGATTGCAATAAAATTTTCAAAAAAGCAACCGAGTACTTTACATCCTCGACACCACCACTGTTTTTCACGTTCTTCTTTTGATATCGCTCTGTATGTACAGCTAAGCGGTCACCGTTCTTGTTCCAGAACATTTCAGCATCTGACACCGAAAAAATACGTTGTGCACGAATCTTCACCTTCGACGGAATTTCCATGAGACCAAATTCAGCAGGCGCATTATTTGCCACCTAAATAATGACCTCAAGAATGAGAAAACGAAGAAATGAATTCATGTACGACAGATCTCCCTCTGCTAACAACGAACACATGCATAGAGCAAACCAAAGTTGAATGATCTAAGAGCAGTTGGCTCATCGTCAAAGCTTACGCCGCTTGATACAACTACCGAAGCGATCGCAAGAAATTGCCAGCTATGAACGTCAACCAACTAAACAACCTCCACATTCAAATTCTATGATATCTTCGAAAACCTCTCGGTTGGTACTTTCTAAACATAGGCGGATGAAAAACATAAATATCCAATCATCAGAGTAAGTTCATATCAAACTATGGCAAAAATCTGTTAGATTATAAACCAAGAGATTAGAATTAATTGAGCAACTTTACCTATTCACTGAACTTGACAATGCTCGCGGAAGTTACGCATATCGCAAAATAATGACAGTCAATTTAGTCGCCGATTGAATAGCGAAGTTAAGATGCTATCAGTTGTAGGCGTGGTGGGCAGAATTAAAACACTGGACATTAGTGTGCAAACGCTATAAATATGTATAACGCAACTCACCTTTTCCTCACAGTAATATGCAATCAACGATCGAGTCGGAGACCACTGGAACGTATGAACATTATCGATCACGATATGTTTCTTGTTGAGCAAAGTGAAGCGTTCACTCTCATATATGCTAATGCCATTATTTCCGGGTTTCGGGCATGCAGCATATTTGTCGTCAAATGACCACCTAAATTCTTAGATAATTAGATAAAATTTGTTCAGTAAAGGGAATGAGCCGAAATGATAGCACATTACACAACCGCATAAACAATGAACATTCTTTAAGCTTTCTGCATCGTAATGGAGAGCAGAGGAACAAGAGTTTAAAAAAATTGAATGTAAAGCGCGACGCCATAAAATACAGATAAGAGTGGCCAATTCACAGAAACCAGTCTTATCTAGAGATAGTAAAATGACGCATACGCTGCTCTGAGAGAGGTTCAAAATAGTTCTCGAAACAAGACTTTGCTGCACTCCTTACAAATGTGGTCTAGCAGAAGCGCAAAGGAAAACAATAGATGAACCAACTGGAAGTACGGCCAATATGGGAGCATATTGTTGTCTCGTTGATGTTGCATGAGTGAGAAGCCTTTGCGCAACTCTCCTGTCTGAACGTCAAATATGCGCAACGAGTTTATATCTTCCTTCCAACGATTATCCGGCATAGCGTAGGTGACAAGAAACCTTTAAGTTTGCTAACAAAATGCTTGAGTGCAATTATATGGGAAAACAATCAATCATGCATGGAACAACTTAGCTCAATCACTTCTTCAAACAAATGACCTATAGACCAAGAATTACTATAGGTCATTCAAACACACAAGACTTCCCATATTCGGGATCATTCCCGCCACCGAAAACCTTACGTATCTGAAATGTGATCGCCCGAAATGTCCAAAATTTTAACGTTGGAAGGGGCCTGCTTCTGTATTAGTAGGACTATAAAACAACTGTCAGAAATGAGGCATACCTTTCAAGGGGTGAAAAGTCGAGCATCGCAACATTCTCATGTTGGAAACGTGCAAAACGATCGAAATTTCTGCCAGCCCATAAAGCGACTCCCATGTGGTGAATACTCGCTAAAAATGTTCCAAACGGAGACCACTGAAAAACACTCGCCGTCCAATTCTGAAAATTACACCTTTATCATCTCTGCAATGATTAGCGAATTCCTCCCCAAAGCATAGCAATTATTACATTTTGGCATTCGACCGCAACAAGCAGCGCAGGTATGCGAGTCCCCTTCCTCGCCCCCATATATTCTGCACGCGATCCGCTGCCATCCGTATGCATCTGCGCATCTTCGCAAGGCATATATTCACGTGTATCCATGCGAAAGTATTGGCCCCACCCTCTACTACCGTGAAAAATCGCTTATTAGCACCGCAATCAGAACTACCTCGAACTTCAGATGTCCCGAAAGTGCTTCATGAGACCTTCGGTGACAAACAGGGAAAAGAATATGAGGTTGCTTCACCTGTGCAGAAACAGTTGTCAGTTTTAGCCAAAAAATATTGGCATAAGAGGAGAAAAAAAGAAATGGGATGGATATTCTAGTGGCTACAAGTAAGATGGACTACACGAGTTTGTTGGTCCATTTTATTGCTTATCAAGATACCCTTTGCGAGTGTAAATTAAAAACTTCAAGATGTTATACTAATGCACGGATGCAAAAGCCACTGAAAATGCAAAGTGGACAGAATCTGCTCAAAAATATGATAAGCACTTAGAAGCAGCTCATGCTTCCTCTGAAAGTTCATGGTGATAGTGAGCGCTGTTTAGAATATCTTATGTGGAGCAATGGCTTCGATGCTTTTGCATTATGTTGTATTCACGTGACCGCAAAGAGTTTAAGCCAATGTAGCGAAAGCATTCCTCGGTGAGAAACGAAAAATTCATTTGTGAGCGAGATCCCCATACTTCTGCTTTCCGTGATTTCTGGTTGAATGCTTTGGCCACATAAGCCAGTACAGAGAGCATTTCTGCCCGTTATCTGCTAAAACAATAGCTCGAAAAGATTCATATTAAAACATTTGCTGCGACGGAAGTTCCGCTAGCCAATATCTGCTCAGCTCAAAACTCATCTAAACGCAGATCGGTAATAAGAACACATACGAAATAATCGTGGAAAGGCGAATCATGCGCATAAAGTAAACTATAAGTGTATCTCTGAGTAGCATTGTCATTCTCCTATGAATTACGCAAATGTTATAGAGCAACGTAACAGTGGGATCACATTGAGTGTACCTGACGTTCAGAATTAGGACTGGCAAGTTGCGGTTCTTTTCCCTTGCTGAATTCATAGACAGCAACAAACGAGTTCACCGCACCACATCCTTTCGAAGCTTCTCGTTCATAGTGCACGCAAACTGATCAGAGCATTTATCGTTTTGAAGCCACCACCACAGATCACCCTCAAGAAGTCTGTGATGCTCACAAATCAGCATTACTGCATAAATGGATGAATCGTTCAGCNAGTCTAATTGGAGAAACTGTGCCACGGATGCAATTGAGTTTATTATTTGAAATGAAGCAATAGAGAAACGAATGTTCTCCTATTACTACCACACCTCCCAGAAGCACCTCTACAGACGATTCAACAAGTCTACTTCTGACACCGATCTCGATTCCCAATTGATGAAAAGGTAATATTCGGCATGCAACAGGATTCTTTCATGAAGCTTTCCGTTATCATATCAATCATACAGTGATAATGATATAATGAAAAAGTGAATCGTCAGCCCTTCTTCAAAGCTTCTCCACTTCAACAGAAATTGCACTACGGTTTTGTTTTGACGTACTTTTATCTTACTATGAAATGTTGCGATCCTCCTGCACATGAAAGTTGATGGAAAGGCACAAATCATCTCTTCCTTCTGGCAAAATACGGGCATAGAAGAGAAAATTTAAAGGCAAAATCCATGCGGTTTTCCGTGTATCAGCGCATATGCCCGCAAACTTGGAAAATATCGATGAGTTCACACATCTGCTGACATATTTGAACCAAACAAACATATGAAAAATTCGAGGCGACGAACTGCTGAAATCAAAGAAAAACGAACACAATGATAGGCTTACGAAATTTGTGTAAGGGCGTGGGACGGGTGGTTTCCAATGAGGATCTGGATCGAAGAACTTATGCAAATCGACGAAAGTATTCGTCGAAAATACATGATTTTTATCGAGGATATATCCGTCCAGAATAGCGATCGCAGTGGCTGCTATCTCACTGGTCGGATACTCCAAGAAACAATAACCCTTAAAGAGCATCAGCAGTTGCGTGATGCGGATCACGATGAGTTCGAAATTGCGAGAACGCCAGAAAAGTGCAAAGGTTCAAGACGTGCTTCCCAAAACCAAAGCTTCTTAGTACCATACTTAGCGTCTGTACAGACTTCTTTCGTTTCCAGCAGGAACGGCGGGACCGGAAAGGCAAGGAATTGTTGCACTTTGGAATATTATGATCGAGTAAATGGAACCGATGGAGATCACACCAGTAAAATTGCAAATATAGTGCAAATCTGCGCAAAATTGCGGAAATCTACCGCACAATCGTTTTCATCAGAATATGCATCCAATGCACCTAATGCATTCTTCTGAAATGAGGCTAATTTCGAGCATTCATTTGGACATTTTCGAGTAGTGCTAACCCCAGATATCATAAGTTGATCAGTTTATTCATGCTTTAAATTTCGATAGTATTCGCGATTTCAGGCATTCGTCCGCTCATAACAGATGAGGCATGGCGAAAATCTGAAACTTTCTGCGATAATCTCCTAGTGACATCTCTATATTCAGTTGCCGACAGGTTATTCGCTTTAATGGATGAGCTGTGTTATTGTTTCTTGATATTCTTTCATTATTAACCTATAAAAGGCACAATGGGTGTTAGGAAGGGTCTCAAAACCAAGGTGAATATGTCTTTCACAATCAACAAAGCAAAATACCTTCGTTTTGCCATCACTGTCAAGTGGATAATTATCTTTATATTGTGCATGAATTCGTGCGAATAATCTACCAAGGACGGCTTTCAGCTTCGGTAGTCGATCCTCTCCGACAACAGGTATTCCGGAAACGATCACACAGCAAAGTTCGTATACACTTTCTTGCGGCTTTTTGCGCAGAATATCACCGACCAGTTCTGCAACGTTCCATGTAGACAGATCACATTGCCTGCAGCATTAATGACGGCTCAAGAGTAAAGTCGAGTAACTTTTGGTTGTGCGAGAATGAAGTTGAAGTATTTCTGAAACATTGAAGTCCTGACGTTGATAGCAAATGATTCACCCCCTCTCTCTTCCCCACCTCTCTCAGTGACATATTCGGCGCATGACGTTCACTACAACATCCATGAAATTTCAACCATACCCAAATGCGAAGCTGACGTTTTGAAAAGACAAATTTCAAGAATATAAATATCATCATATTTTTCCATATTGTCGATCGTACAACGCTTCTATCATTCTTTTAAGGGGAGCATACCTTTCATTCTTTGAGAACTGATGTATGGATACGGGTTTCAGCACTATCTACTCACTTCATAAAAACTATTTCCCGCGGTCTCTACAGCACTACAGTAGAGAATGTGCGAAGGTTTTTGCAGCTTTGTTAACACTGAACGTTCGATGCACAAAACCATCGGTCCCAACGTATGACACAGACGATGCAGGCTAAAGGCGCAAAGCGTTTCCATGGCTTGATAGATGCAAAAGAAATATTTCTGAGGATTCAGTACTCGCTCGGTAGTTTGCAAAATTTTACACTGCAAATTTTGGTGATTTGCCACCTTTTGGCACCTTGTCAAGTGATGAGTAAAAGGAAAGAAAATTTCCCAGCACTGATACAAAGTCACGCGCGCAGACACAAACAGTTGTGCACAGATGCACATACACACATGCAGGTACCTTTATGACCAACCAGCAACTGAATGCTCACCTTTAACCTCCACCCCAGCAGAGAGGAAATGTGCCAGTTTACATAGAAGCCGACAATCCCTACAAGGTAATTGCTTTATATCACTCCGCTTGTAAGCCATATTGGGCGCCGGCTTGTTTGCATGCTTTTTGCGCGAAAATTTGAAACTAACCTTCATCCGAAATGGAATCTACATAGCCGTATTCGTGATCAGAGAAGCTCGGTTCTGCATCGCCGTTTTCAGCATTATTTAGGTCGACAGCATGCATCTCACTTCACTTCTTACTTCACACACGGCTGCTCCGCCAAGACTTGATATTAATGAAAAATGCAATAATGTAAGAATTACCATCAGAATGTTGAAATTTAAACAAAGTTACATTTTATTTATCATCTTGGGACGTCTCCTTTTAAAGTAAGGCCAAAGATCATTCCTCAGCCGATTTTCGCCCTGCTCAGGCTCATAGATTCTTCTGCGCTGTGGGTCAATTCTGCGTGTCTCCAGCACCTGATCCAGTCCGAAAAAAAACGGACCGTCAACTGTCACTTTAAAGGATGCTCATTTTAAAGCAAACTCATAAGCAGGTAGCGATTCGGCAGTGCTAGCCTAAATACCGCAGGATCGTAAGACCTCAAGGCAAAAGTGACTGCAACGAAAATAGAACGGCGGTTTGGCATCATATGCGAATTTTCTGTGGCCATTGTAACGAAAGCATGCAGATCGAAAGTGTCTGTCGACGTAGTTGCATCATTTCAGATTCAAGAAGTAATGCATGCATGACAATGATACCCGCCAGGAAAAACGAAATGACGCACAGTGGTATGATTGATGTTTACAAGAAAGCGATATGCTCCAATACAAATACAAAGAGGAACGGGCGAGATGCGTGATCCGTGATCGAGAATGCAAACAATCTTCGTTATTGTGAAACTGCTGGAAATGTCTTCCATCTTGTCGTCATAACGCCACCTTTCTATTTACTTGATTCCTAGTTGTCCGGTTCCAGAATATCGTTGATGCTTCTTACATTTCGAAAACTTTTTCATGAACGACAAAAATTAGGGGCTACTGAACATGGTCTCGTGATATTTTCATCTTGGATATTTGGTCAAAGATCGATTACTCTCACGTGCTATCCTAATATATTTTCACCTGTACCTGAACCGAAATTCAGTGGTTTTCAATTGTCTGTCAAATGGATAAGGCCATGGCGCCTTTTTTCATCGGTAGGACAATGAAACGCATTGTTTTTGATTGCGTTGAGGCCACAGCCTCAACGGCAGTTCGTGAAGTGTGGCTAGATCACGCTTGCGGAAAAAGCCCAGTTCCGACCATACAAAGGAAACGCGTTCAAGCCACGTGGAGGAGGAAATTTAATGGCTTTTCGCCGAGGAGAGGCGACGATTAGAAGCGCTGCACCACCCATTCACTTCATCCCCTTCCTTTATCCACGCCAGCGAATTTTTTCCATGCACGACCGATGCCACGCTTCTTCAAACGATGTATTTTCAATAATAGTGACTTTGAAGTGAAGACAATGTACTAAGCTTCGATCAGTTTTTTTGCGCGTTCTCACTATCAAGACCAACCTCTCAAAACAGTCACTTCTCACCACAATTGCTCAAACGACACTGTTTCCACCATGCTCACGCTTGAAAACTGTCGCATGCAAAAAGACCGCTACCTGAACACTTCTCCTGACGATCCCCAAACGGTGATGAAAGAGCACTTTCCGCAGAATTTGACAGCGCAAGGAATCGACAAAACCAGACCGTTTCCTGCCAAGGATGTGCCGTGTTATGTTGCATGGGAAGTTTGGTGGCGGAAAGAAGGCAAATAAACTCTGTAAGAGTAGAATGGCCGACCTCAAACAGAAATATGCCAGCAGCCAAACGGCAACATGGAATAACGATGAAACCTAGAGGTCAAACAATGACAGATGGAAGGAGCGCCCGGCTGATACTTGCAACCTTATATCTATAGAATCTGGATGTCTACCATTCCAGGTTTCATTTAACTACCTCAGGGTGAGCGCTGTAACTCCGGGAATAGAACATGCGAAGAGACAGACCCGAAGCATACAGGAGCTTTTGGGTAATGGAGCAGACAAAGCACTCACGGCTTCAGATAACAGATGAAAGGGGAATTATAATGCACCTTACCTTATGAAGACCTCTGCCCGATAGTGAAAAGAAAGCGACCGCTCCCTCGAAGCTGAATCGAAACCAATGTTGGCAAAGCCACCCTATTAGGTAATAGCATTGCAAATAACACCACATCATTGTTTTTATGCATCTTTGCAAATTTATGTTTGCATTTGCGAAATGCGCTAGAGATCGCAATTGTACGTGCATGTATGTGTGCAAATGCGTGTCTGTAAATATGTATCCGCGGAATTTTTACTCGGGAACCGTTGGAACTAAGGTTTAAATCTTGGCTCATACAATTAGGAGGTATAATTAGGTGCGGTTAGCAAAGAAAACGCACCTTTCCGAAGCATATGTGGGCCTTCTTTACTTAAGAACGCTTGGTTTTATTAGGAGATCACCTTTTCCTGGTCCGCGTCACTGCGCTATGTCGCGCTCACATAAAAATGCAGTAGGTAAGCGACTCTTGGTAAGCTGATATCTTCTGGTGTTCGAGTGCGTTGAGACGCAACTTCTTGGATAACGCAGTTGCGACTAAACTCCAAAAGGTGTCGCTCAGACATGCTGGCGTGCATTCCTGAGCGGGTTGCTATGGGGTTTTCACAAACTGCATGCTAATTCATAGGGCTTGCTCTAAGGATGATACCAGAGGCGATTGCGGTAATGTTGCATTCTTTTGGAGTAAGTAAGGTGCATTGATGCAGAATAGAAGTACAGAGGTCGCAGGTACTCGCGGAAGTCAATTTTTTTGCTGCAGAAACGGTTTGAAGTTCAAACAGCAATGAATTTGAGGCTGCGGACGAAATGCGCCGTCTTCCATCTGTACATAGAAAGTCGCTAATAATATCACCATCCTTCCCCAATATCGACTGCTAAAAATCTGAACTGATCAGCTGTAAGGTCAGCTCCCCTTGGCTCGTCAAGTGGTTCAGGTCTCCTTGAAGATCTGCATCCTCTGTGGAAATGCGGTCGAGTGAATTGCGAGACACAGACATAAGGGCGAACAGTTTATCACACTCATACGGTAAGGTGATAAACAATTAAGAACTGATACAAGGATGGCTTCAATCGTCGGTACGATCCCGTAGTCATACCCGGCGAACTCCAAACTGCCGCCAGTCCCCTCACGTGCTTCGACGGACACACGTGGGCTCATTCAGCCTTAACAACACTCTAGCAGCTGAGTTAATACATCAACATGCTATTTTGACACAAGCTGTTCAATCGTTTGATCTGCCTGCATGTTCTTGACCATTTTGTAGTTACCTTGCACGATGCATAATTTCCACTTGATCTACAGCCGACCGCTCTACTTCACACGGTTTTGAGATGAAACTGAGATCAAAATTTTATGGCTCTCTAAATATCGCCATTATTAGGTATTTCAGCTATGTGTTCGTCTGCTTTTCGTTGGACAAAGATATAATTCTCCATAGCCTGTGATCTACATGCAGGCGAGGTGCTCTGCTTGGTTCAGGAGGGGAACTGAATGGGTTTAGTTTCCATTGCCACCTCTGTATGGTTCTGATGGCAGTCGTGTTATACTTGCTAGCAAATAATCTGCTTCGATTTATGGTCGGATTGACTGAAGTTTGCAGCAGCAGTGACTGAAGTAGGATTAGCCGTAATTTAAATTAGGTCAAGCGATAAGCGCCTTTGCATTTTGAGACTGTCGATATAGCCATTCCTTAACCTGTTTGTTTATGGCGTCTATAGTGCAAATGCATGATAATGGAATTACGAAACATTATGATCAGTGGATAAACAATTCGCAATATTCTTTGGAAGAATATTGTTCGAATTTTATCTTTAAATTGAATAAACATATTCCTTGAGTGTTCTCAATTCCATTTTCATTGTAGCATCACTTAGTCTATCATATTAATTTAGGTGCATCATTTGAATGTTTTTTTTATTGCACTGTCTCTTTAAGGTTGTTTTATTAGACTCGTTCTGAGTTGAACTTCTATATTGATATTGCTGAAATTTTGTATGGCTGAGCTGGTTATATTGAGTGCTGGAGTTTAATAAGACGGTTACAGACACGTTGATTAGGTATTGTGGAAGCTTGCGATAAATTCGTTGCCACCACTTCATTGCATGTTTGCAGAATAAAGGGGAGGAAAATGCAAAGTAGAGCCTAGTCTAAGAGGAGTGGGTGGTCTGAGCCTCGCACACAGAGAAATAGGTTGTGCGAGCTTCTCACGTTACACGTGTTCCCTTCATAGGAACACTGCTTAGGATCGTTCTTTTTTATTAAGAAATCTTTATCGTTCATTCACAGAAGAACGAAAAGGCTGCAGTAAGGCAGTGGACATAAATGCGCATGATCTAAAAATTCCTCTTTGAATTGCTAAATCTTTATGCCGCATGGGGTGAGGTTCTTCCGTTTCTGAGGTGGAGGCGAGGACATGCGGAGTACCGTTTTATCATGCAACCTGAGCAGATGTATTGTTTGAGAGCCATGTTCGTTGATTTGTGTACCTGCATAGGGAATGCTAGATCGGTGATATACCGTCCGCTGGATCAGATCAACTTTTATACCGTTATTACTGAATTCTGAGACTTGCTTATGTTTTGCTATTTCAATCTATTCATCTCTTTCACATAATTTCCTATTTGAGCGTGTATTCTTACAGGAGATCGGAGATTTCTAAACATCAACTGAAGTTGCCGCTGGTTAACTGCATCAGCTGAAATCACTCTTTGAGTCGGTTTTCTTTCGAAACGTCGACGAAAATTATGAGTGCACGATACCTACTTATTCAACTCCTAGTGCTATCAACTGTTACTAATAACGTCTTCTCTAAGGCTGTCCTCCAAACAGGTGCGAGTTTGAATTTCTGGAAGGATATCATTTTTATGTCCTATCAGCTTTATTTTCTCAAGATATCGTTTGTGGATTTTAGAAAGAAATTCAGAAATCCACTTTATGAACTGCGGTGCTTATCCGCTTTTGCTATCCATTTGAGATCATTTTATCTCCTAATAACTTTGCTATTATAAATTATCGCTTACCACAACTGTTTTTTAATGACAATTGATCGATCTTCTAATTTTCCTTTCAAATTTTAGCTGTACGTTTTAGGCTGTCAGTCCGAAGAGTATTGCAGCTAATTTTATTGCATTTTATTGCAAAGAATATTGTCAACGTCGGCGAAGCATTCATGAACAGGAGTATATTACAGAGAACCATCAAGCAAAAGGCGTAACCCAACTACCGCAAGATGAAGGCGACACTCGTTTCGCCTACAACTCCTGGCTGCGGCAGTTGCTGTGGTTGTTATTGATAAATCAAAAGGAGGAATCCGAAGATTACCCAAAGGATGAGAAGGATTATGATGAACTATTTATGTATTAATTGCTGCATTCTTATTGTTGTTATTGTTGTCGAGCTCACTCAGCTGACGCTTGGTTCAGCTGAAAGGATCAGTGATTGTCTCAATGACCTATTTCTTCTTCCTTTATTGATGCCGACCAATATCTGAGTCTCTAAATTACGTCACTGTATGGAAACCAACAAAAAGCTGTTTTTTCCCAAGGAAGTCCACTCCTGACAGTCGTCATGAAGCATAAAGCTGAAACGATGAGGTACTGGATGAGCCTATGCCTTTGATCAGTTGAAAGCTTCGAAGCTCTTCATGCCGACGTGACAGTTGGTAGTGCCACATCAATACGAGTATGAATCATCCTGTATTCTTGGATCGCTGACTTAGTTTGTGTACTATATTACAACCAAAATGTTCCATGGCTGCTTCGATGACCTGTGCAGGATGGAAATGCTACAACAGCAACAATGTTTTGATATATAGGCCAGTTTTTTTTGGCATATTTGAGCACTAGTGCCGAATGGTGGTTCAATCAATGGAGAGAGGTTGGGATGACTGTCTCAGCCAAATCGGATTATTCAAAAAACGCAAAGTGATTGTTGCAGCACTCCCATCAAACCTTGTATATCTTACGAAATGCATAGTGTTTTTTGCCAAATGCCATGGAATAGAGGTATTGCAACGTCGTCCAGTGATCGCAAATGAACTCACGGTGACATTTAATGAACCAATTTTGGAGTGAAATGTATAGGATTGTGTTTGAAGAGCCTCACTTCCGGAACTCGAACCTCAATTTCACAAGGCTTCCAGCGCATATTACTCAAGCTTTTAATGGGGCCCAGAGGTCCATAGAATTGAGAACGCTTATTGGAGACCTTTGGAAGAAGTGATTTGGACCAGGATAAAGCACTTATGAAACATCATATATGTCGTCGGCACACTAACAATTCAGCGCCTCTCTCCCCCTCCCCCCTTTCCAATGCATCCCGTCTGGGTTAGTAAACCACTGCTGTCGTAGAAAAAGTGATTGGTGGAGCATTTTAATAGGAAGTGGAAGCTTCGTCTAGATTAGTGCGGGTAAGAAATACTGACGAGTCATCTTACGTAGTGAGCTTGGTAACGAGTCACCTCATTTTTCATGCGCTTTTCTGTAGCAAATTTCTGG